>JAJJMB010016078.1:6419460-6429854 GCA_023531105.1 Papaver atlanticum
TTTTTTGATTAATTACGCGTCTAATCTCGTGCTGCACACACCAGGAGCATTCCTTCATGTCCCATAATAAGTTAGGCACGCATAAGCCACAAGAAAACTTCCCAAAATTACCAAAAATTCTGAAAATATCTTACGGGAATATCACGCATGTTTTGCTCTACACTTGAATTCTAGCCAATTCTGGTCGAAACCAAAGACCATACCACGTTTATATGGGTCCTAGGAATGATCCCAATCAATTCAATCCCTTTAGTCTCTCTGAAATGACTCCAAAAATCTGATTGAAAATATGCCAGGGATAAACATAATTTTCTCGCCTTTTTTTGTTTTTGAACGTAAAGGAGAAGGGGGTGCCCCTTATCCGCTGCTGGATTCCGAATAACAAATGTCCCTTGGGTGCCTTTAGACAACTTTTCGAGCCGATTTTTCCAAAAATGTTTATTGCCCAAAACTACCTACAAACACATAAAACACCATAATAAGTACAAAAATGGGTACTAACAATATACACAATAGAGATGAAAATAGAGATAAATGTGTCTATCATGGCCAGAGCTCTCATTCCCCAAAAGTGTCCCATTCCAGCGTTTGAATATTACGATGGATCCAGCAACCCCACCGCATATCTTCGATACTACAACCGTACTCTGGCCCGATGGGATCAAGATGATGTAGTCATCTGCAGATACTTCCCTTCAAGTCTGAAAGGATCGGCATTATCCTGGTTTGACAACCTACCACCTAACTCCATCGACTCCTACAGCCAACTCACTGAGAAATTCTTAAGAACCTACATGTACAACAAGACCGTCAATGCAGGAATGGACAAGCTCTTCTCGCTAGCGGTCGCCTAAAAAGAAACGATCAGGGAGTACACCGATAGGTGGCACAAGTTCTGTCAAGCAATAGGAAATGTAGACCCCGTGGTTAACATCAATTGCTACAAGTGGGGACTGGATAGGATGAGCCCATTGTTCGTTGAAATTCATGGAATTATTCCCATGACCGAAGGAGATCTTCGAGTGATCATCGAAAAGCACGCCAGGTTGGAGGAAATACAATGTGACAATCCCAGGGCAGAAGTGCAGAAATCTCATCGTGCGAACTCAGTGGAGCAAGCCAGCGGATCAAAGAGGACCAATTCGACCGAACATTTCAACGAAACAAAAGAGGAAGAACAGATGATCATCGACGTAATGATAAGAAGTTCGAAGACCAGGTTTACACAAAGCTTAACACCAGCGATGGTCGCATCCTGAGGGAAATCAAGGATCGAACCAATCTCGAATGGCCATGGTCCAAGGGAAAACAACCACCAAGATCATAGAAATAAAGAGACTACTGCGAGTACCAATTCTTCAATGGCTACTAAACAGAAAAATGTAAAAATCTTAAGATAATGGTCCAGAAGCTGATTGATGCCGGAGATCTCAAGCAATATATTCAAAAGGCAGAAAACGAAGATAGGACCCAACGAAGCAAACAAGTCCAACTGCCTGAGAACAACCGAACAATCAACACCATTTGCTGTTCGGAACCAAACGGCCCCTCATTAACAGAACAAATAGGAAAGAGGTTGAGAAGGAAATTTGAGGACTACTGTGAGCTGTTAAAAATCGATGGAGTCGAAGTTGATGAACACGAGCAATGGATGAATATGCCTCTATCATTTGATGCTGAAGATGTCTAAGAAGACATGGAGGATCACAACGACACCCTGGTACTCACGCTACTGGTGTCGGGATGCAACATAAAGAAGTTTCTGATCGACGGAGGAAGCTCAGTCAACGTTTTATTTTACGATACGTTCAAACGAATGGAATTGAATGATGAGCAACTGATGTCTTCTTACTACACCATCTATGGGTTCAATGACGCCCCAACAAAACCATTAGGAGACATTGTCTTAGAGGTCAAGGCAGGACCGATGAAGGTCAATACCAGATTTAGCGTGGTAGACGCGCCATCCCCCTACAACGCCATCATTGGACGAAGATGGGTGCATAAACTCAAAGGAGTTGCAGCAACGTATCACCAATACCTTAGGTTCCCAACACCCGAAGGGGTAATGGAACTCAAGGGCGATCAAGGCACAGCCCGAGAGTGTCAGGCTTTACAAAACGAACTTAACAGTGAACAAGATGAGCAGCGTAAAGCCCGAAGAAGAAAAAACAAAGAAGCCGCCATAGACAAGGTAATCGATCTGTATCTCGAATAAATCTCAGGGAAAAGATTGACGAAGGATAGCATCGTCCTAACTATCGAAGCAGACATCTCATGGGAAACGGGGGCTGAAGAGCCTACCAAATAGCAATCAAATAACGTTCCTCTCCTGGGGGAACCGAAACCCACATTCACGCCAGTGGAGCCCACGAAGGAGATCAACATAGGGATAGAAAAAGATCCCAAGATGATCAAGATATGGACTTTGATGGACAAGGGTCGAGAAGAATCACTGATCGGGTTACTCAAGGAATACGCAGACGTATTCCCATGGAACTTAGGAGATATGCCAGGGATTGATCCAAAGATAATACAACACGAACTAAGGATAAAGCCGGGCACTAACCCCTTCAGGCAGAAATTATGCAAGGTAGCACCAGAGTATCATCAAGCAGTTGAGAAAGAGCTTCACAAGATGATGGAGGCAGGATTCATAAAGGAGGTGAGGTACCCCACATGGATCTCGAACATGGTCATCGTACCAAAGAAAAACAGCGGGGTAAGAATATGCATCGACTTCACCAACCTCAATAAAGCCTGCCCGAAGGATAGCTACCCGCTCCCAAGCATCGATCAATTGGTGGAAGCTGTGGAAGGACACGAAGAATTATCGTTCATGGATGGATACTATGGTTACAACCAGATAGCTCTGGCAATTGAATATCAACAACACACAACATTCTTCACTCTGCATGGCCTCTACTATTACACCCGAATGCCCTTCGTACCAAGGAATGCAGGGGAAACATACCATAGGATGGTTGATGCTGTCTTCAAGCCATGGATCGGGAAAACTTTGGAAGTTTATGTTGACGATATGCTAGTCAAAAGCAAATTGCACAAGGATCACCTTCAGGACTTAAGAGAAGTCTTCGGTGTAATGAGGAAATACAACATGAAAGTAAACCCGGAAAAGTGCACCTTTAGTGTCACATCAGGGAAGTTTCTCGGATATCTGGTAACGAAGAGGGGCATCGAAGTCGATCCTACTAAAATCCAGGCCATCGTGGAAATGCCGTCCCCAAGGAACATGAAAGAAGTCCATAAACTCAATGGCTCCATAGCAGCACTAGGAAGGTTCATTGCTAGGTCATCGGAAAAATGTAAACACTTTTTCAATATTCTCAAAAAAGGAACTAAGTTTGCATGGACCAAAGAATATGAAAAAGCATTCCAGAAGATCAAAGAGTACCTGGCAACGATCCTGATCCTCCAAAAGCCCGATCCCGACGAAGTGTTGGCCCTTTACATAGCAGCTACCGAAGATGCAGTCAGCGCAGTACTGGTCAAGACCAATACGAAGGTTGAACAACCAATCTATTATGTTAGTAAGACTCTCAATACGACAGAAAGAAACTACACCAAGATTTAACAACTCATATTGGCATTAGTATGGGCAACCCAGAAGCTGAGAACTTACTTCTTGACTCACTATGTTCATGTCCCGTGCAAAGCACCGTTGGAAGCTGTTTTTAAAAATGCTGGAAAAGTAGGAAGAATAGCAAAGTTGAATACGCAACTGGAGCAATTTAACATCATCCATGAGATCCAAACTGCCCAAAGATCACAATTCTTGGCGGATTTCTTACCTCTGGATAACGGCGAAGAAGTGAAGGACATACCAGGAGTGGAGGAAGATGGAAAGGATTCGAAGGATGTACTCGAACCCTCTAGCCAAAGGATATGGGAAGTCTTCATCAACGGGTCCAAGAATAGGGAAGGTGCAGGCATAGGGATCGTTATCACGACACCCACTGGGGACAGGATCGTACATACATTCAGATTGGAATTTGAAGGACATACCAACAACATCGTAGAGTACGAAGCCGTGTACATGCTCTTCGTTTGATAATAGAAATGTTAATAACCAAGGTGCGCCTGATAAGTGATTCACAGCTAGTCATTCGGAAAATAGAACTGGAGTATAACACCTATGACGAAACTCTCTCAGCATACATGTCCCTGGTCAAGACTCTAGCATCACATATATCCAGCATTAAGTTCCAACACTTATGAAGGAAAGATAACATGCATGCCGATGCCTTAGCCTACATTTCATCGATGCTGAAAAATGAGCACGTCAAGGCCATCAAGATAGTGAGAGTATGCGAACCTTCGATTCCCCATCTGCAATGTCCTCGCTACAACAAATCGTGAAGACGAGGTAGGAGAGAACATTGCTGAAGACGATGTATGAGAGGATATTGCTGAAGATTTTGCCGAAGATGACATCCTGACAAGAGCGAACGAAGACGAAGACTTCAGTAACGAAGAAGACTGGCGAAACGAAGTTCATATTTTTTTCCGAAGAAGGAGTGCTGCCTACAGATATGAAGCAAGCCCGAAAAGTGCAATCAAAGGAAGGAACATACGAACTTCATGACGTAGCCTTATACAGGAAGTCCTTCCTCGGACCACTATTACGTTGCTTATCCAGAGAGGAGGGGCATCGTATCTTAAAAGACATCCATTATGGAGACGCAGGAAATCACAGCAGGATGAGATCATTGGCCGACAAGGCTAAAATGCAAGGATACTACTGGCCACAAATGATACAAGACGCTGCTAAGATGTCCATAAGATGCGAAGAATTCCAGAGGTTTGCAAAAAGGATTCATGCTCCAGCAACAGAGTTAAATTCAGTGGGAATCCTATGGCCATTTGCAAAATGGAGAGTCGACATCGTTGGACCGCTGATCGAAGGGACAGGAAAGAGACGATTCTTGATAGTATCTACCGATTACTTCAGCAAATGGGTAGAAGCCAAGGATGTAGCAAGAATTAGAGACGTAGATGTATTCACCTTCATATTTCAAAATATCATTTACAGATTTTTCATCCCAGCAGAGATTGTCTCCGACAATGGCAAACAACTACAAGGTAAAAACATCGACATGTTGTTCGACACATTCAAGATCAGGAAGAACAAATCTACTCCCATCTATCCCCAGAGCAATGGAAAATACGAAGCAACGAATAAGACCCTCGCTCTTTTCCTCAATAAATCACTGGATGAAAATAAGGGCCGATGGTGTGAGAAGCTACACAACGCACTCTGGTCATACCGAACCACCAGAAGGTCAGCAACCGGTGAATCTCCATTCCTCCTCACATACGGAGCCGAAGCAGTTATCCCAACAGAGATCATCATGCCTACAACAAAAACCGAAGCATGGGAAAAAAACCTCACAGCGGACATGACGCTAGAAAGTCTTGATGATCTAGAAGAACGAAGGGAAACAGCGTTACAAAGAATGGAGAATTATCAACGAAGGTTAGAAAGGGAGTACAATAAAAAGGTCAAACTTAGAAATTTTGTAGAAGGACATTATGTGCTACGTACCATACCGTAATATCAGCGAGAAAGGAAATGGGGTAAATTAGCACCAACATGGGGAGGGCCATTTGTCATACACGATATCGCAGGAAAGGGATCGTACTACCTGCGTAACCTAAAAGAAGAAATCTTTAGGCACCCTTGGAATGAAAAATACCTCAAGCTGTACTATCCATGAAGCAACACAGATCTGCACCTGTGTGAAGAGTACCATAAGAAGAAGATAGCGTATCCGCTCGACATGTTTCTATCTCTGGCCGAGGAATAGCAGACCTCACCACATCATCAAATAGAAATCTTTTGAACTATTACATTTGGGGAAAGTACTTGCATACAATCTCTCGGGACTCCCCAATTAGCGTCTATGAGTGTATGACCATGGGGAAGGATTCCAGCAGAAAGAGACCCAACCTAACAATAAGGAAGCGGCAGAATGGGTGCATATAAATAATTCAATAACGCATCACATATCCGAGAACGATGCGCCGACCCCCCACCGTCTGGTAACCCTCTGGCCCAGGGTTAGCCGACGGGGTGACAAGTCCAAAGACAATAATGAAGGTACATACCTTCGCTATTATCCCAACACACTCTTTATTTTTCGATAACACGTTCCCTTTCTTTTAAGAAAATTATATGAATTAACATGGCAGATAAATCAAAGATGTACATACTTCAGAGAGACAGATGATCCATTTCATAAGAAGTTGATTACAAATCTGGGAAGTTAAGCAAAAAATACAAAAGATACACAAAAAATAGCCCGAAGCTACGTAATCAACAAAGATCAAGTTTCTACCCCAACTACGAAAACCTACATTACTTCCGAAGGGTCGGCCTGATCAGTTGAATCAGCATAATCAATATGACGTTCTTTTTGAGACGAGGGAACTCTCCCCCCAGAGGATAAATCAGAAGCAGGCTTGAATGGCTCGAGAATAGGACGACGCTTGTACCTCTTCGTGAGATTATGTTCCTTAAAAAGCCCTTGCTCTATCCGCTCCAATGTCTTGTTAATCTCCAAAGCAAGCTGACGACGAGCCTCATGAGTGATGATGGTGGATTTAAGCTCAGATTGAGCCAATGAAGACTTCAACCACGCCACCTCCTTCGCCGATTCCTTTACCGCTGCATCCCGGGACCCAGCTAGCCCCTCAAAGTACTTAGTTTGTCCTTGCTGCTTCACTAACTCATATTGAGTATTTTCAAGCTCTTCATTTGCAAGGCCAAGCTTTCCCTCGATCTATGAAAGGAGAGAAAAACATGACATAAGAAGAAAGCAGACAAACAGCTATCCAAGCCCAAATGAACATATACCTTCGATATCAGCTGAAACTGTTTAAAATTCATTTACTACTGCGTCCCGGGCCTCGTCAAGAAAGTCGTATTCATCGGAAAGTTTCTTATAATCAAGCCGAAGGTTCTCGAGTTAAAATTTACACTCATCTAACTCTACATGTTTCATAGAATCCGAATGATGAAGACGATTGACCTCACTAGTCATTTCCTCGATCCCCTTGGTAAGTCTATACATGTTGACCTCTAGATCCTTCTCTGATTCTACAAGACAGACGACATCGACACGAGAAGCTATCAAGGCTTTGCTGAGAGCATGATCCTCCTCCCTAGCATCGTCCCTTTCTTTAACAAGCCGATGTATATAATCTCGAACCTCAGGATCATGGGACGCTCGATCTTGACGAAGTTCTATCTCTAGATCTGTTACCTTTGCTTCTAATTGAGAAGCTTCATCCTGAGCCTCATGAAGAGATTGGCGTGTCCATTCCAAGGTACCTTTGAACTGGTTACAGGCAACATACATGGAATTCCGCATCTCAAACATTTGGTCTTATTGTTCCCGGTAACCTGCCAACAACTTATTATGCTGCTCGGCACGAGAATTCCACTTGTTAGCTTTCCCAATCATCTTCGACGCTAATTCTTTAAGTCGATAAGTTTGACGAGTCTTCTCACCCCGAAGCCGTACTAACTCTTCGGCATCGCCCGCTGAAGACAGGGCCGGCTAACTCAAAAAGAACACTAAGAAGGAAAAGGTGGAAGAAAAGAGGAAGAGACAAACCTCTAGAAGATGAAGCTTCAGCGCGCGCCTTTTCCAAATCTTCCCGAAGAGAGGCGACCTGCTGACGAAGCTGTTCTTCGGTAGCACCGGCCTGCTCCTTCCCCTTCAACTACTTCTTCAACTATAGTATCTCCTTATCTTTGGCTCCTAGAGATTCCTGAGCATATTCAAGCTCATCATCCCTTTGACGAAGCTTCGCTTCTAGTTTCAAGGCCTTAGCTCTGAAGAATTGATACAGCGTATGGTTGCAATACTCACTAGTTGCCAACTATAACAACATAAGGTACATGAGTCAATAAAATCATCATCACAAGAGACTCGACGAAGAAACCTCAAGGAGACGTTGCTGAGGGAACCATATCATCACAAGAAAAACCAATACAATACCTCAAGGAGACATTGCTGGGGGAACCCATATTGATGCCCATCAGCTACGGCCATCATATCAGAAATAGAGGAAGGAGGATTGACCAAAAGAATCGAAGAAGTAGCTCTCAGGTCCTGTTCCCAGATATCAGCAACACTTTCACGGGATGACAACTGCATCCGCTGACGAGTGAAGGCGTCAGAATCTCTCTCCCTAGGAATAATAGGGGAAAGATGAGGCACACTCATTAGCCCATTTTTCTTCAGCCAATCGAAGGTTTTGTCGTCTCCATCACGCATCACAGTATTGACAAACCCTTCGGAGGACCCACCAGAAGCGGTACCTCGCCCAACAACGGTCTCCTCACCAGCGGAGGAACCTCGCCCAACAACGGTCTCTTCACCAGCAGCGGTTTCATTACCAGCAGCGGATTGTCTACCTTCAGCTTCCTTGGTGGCACGAAGCTCAGCATATTCACCGTCAGAGCTATCATCTTCGCCAGCACCTTTTTCGACAACGTCCTCGGCCATGACGTCCCAATCATCGTTGGGGGACAACAGACAAAACTCGAAGGCTATCCCCAGCGCAGAGCCAATATAAGTTTTCCCACCAGTAGAGTAGATCTTACAAAAGGAAAATTCTAGGTTTTTCTCCAATGAATTTACTGGCTCGGGGATCGCCGATTGAAAACCAGTATCTTCATTCCTCTGACAAGGAGAAGGGTTACGCTCGGAATCATCCATCGTATCATTTCCTTGACCTTCAAGAGTGCCCTTTCCTACAATACCTTTGTCACCCACGTCGTCAATATCTTCATGGTTATGAGGGGAAGTATCAGTACGTTCACCCTCTTCGATAACTTCTTCGTTAGAATCCTCTCCGTTATTCATCGGGCTGGTAACCTCAGGGATCTCCGCCTCATCAACATCAGCAGTAGAAGACTGAATGGGATAAATCTTTTTCTTCCTCGAAACCTACAACACAACATACGTCAACTCATGATTCAAGGGGCAGACAAGGATCAGAGCATGTACATTATACACAATTATAAATCATACCTTGACAGTGGCGGCGTTCTTAGTATTTCTCGAAGGAATAGTGACTTCAGAACTTTCCTCATCACCGACGTCCTCAGCATCAACGGTATAATCAAAATTCATCCCAGTAAAATTTAATTTCCAAGGACAAAAGTCACCGTAGCGAGAGGGAGCATTTTCGCGGGGTTGGCTCTGAGCAGTAGGTTCCCATCCATGCTCAAAATGCGTCCAACCATAGGCCCAGGAACCGATGATCTCCAGCGGAGTAGCATGCCATTCATAGTCATGATCACGACGAAGACGCTCCGAAGAGGGAAAGGGCTCGGGCTTATCAGTCTTTTCATTACCAGGAACGAATCGAAGTTTTGAATCACTCACTTCGCTCAAGAGGCGAATCTCACCATGAGGAGCCGCCATAGTACGAATACCAACACTCCACCGCTTCCGATTCCTACCATTAACGTAATCTCCAAAAGAGAAATTAAAGTTTGAAGGAGTGTACCAACTTTCTCCTCAGGGTTGGGCTTATAGCACGTCATCAAAGTATCACCCTTTCCCCGAAGGTAGCATTCACGAAGCGTTCGTAGGTAATTCCTGCTCAATTGAACCACCGAGCGACAATGGGTTCGTTGAGTAGAGCCAGCTCCACGATGGGCAAATACATCGTTGTAGAACGAGTCTCCCCACTTGTATAAAGGAAGCATCAAACCATCTTCGAAAGCTCCCACAGTTGTCAAAAGATGCATAAAATCGTACTTGTAATTTGTCATCATGTCGTAAGTAAGATCATCACCCTGATTGTAGAAACGAACGTCGAAGTGCTGAAGACCATGCTTCTTCTTAAATTCTTCAAGGTTGATGTGCTTGAAAGAGACAGGAGCCTGCTTCTTCTTCTTTGAAGGTGGAACAACAACTTGACCAGAAAGAACATCCTTAGAAGATGGTTGATAGACGCATTATTGTGTCTAATATGTCTCAATTGTATATATTGTTAGTGTTCGATTTTGTATTTATTTTGTTATTTTATGTCTTTGTAGGTATTTTTAGAGAAATAAGCTCTTGCGCGAAATTGGCTCGAAAAGGGGTGTTTTACACCCCAGGATAAAGTACTAAAGGCACCCCAGAAATACACCGGAGGAACCCCGAAAAAGTGGTGTTTTACACCCCAGCAAAATTACTAAAGGCACCCTTAAAATGGATAAGGGCGCCCCGAAGGCAGCCGAGCTGATAAAGGCACTTTCAATTTGGATATGGGCACCACCTACTTCTTTATTTTAAAAAAAAAAAAGAATATTGGCGGGAAATTTGGTTTCAACAGTAAAGGATTTATGATCTTTAAGATAAGAATAT
>JAJJMB010016078.1:6439854-6546854 GCA_023531105.1 Papaver atlanticum
TTTCACAAGTCCGAGTAACGAACCTTTTATCACTACTACAACAACCTTTAAAAACACATAAATGGTGCTTTACCCGACGATACCTTCTTCGGAGGGATCATCTCCGAAATCTTTCGTTTCGCCGATGGATTCCTTACCAAGTCTACATCCTTGGACAAAGAACTCTTTGATGGAGCATTCTTGAAAGATCGGTTGAGCTCTTGAGAAGGCAAAGGGGCAGCGGGAGCAAGAGAACAGATGGGCTGGACATCCAACAGCTCTAAATGCTGTGAAGAAGATCTGTTGACAGGACGATCAACCGCGTAACGAGAGCCTTGGATTTGATCTCCCTTCTTTGTAGAAGCATCCTTCGGATCAGATAACGAAGGAGCTGCACGGGTACGAAGATCCGACTGAGAAGGTCTCGCTGGCCCACCCTTCGGTGGAGATAAATCTGGACTTCTGAGCGGGGGTGATCTATAGGGACTTCGAGGCGGAGATCTATATGGACTGTTTCTACGCTCATTACCTGCCATAACTACCTACAAGGGGCATCAGAAAATAACAAAAGACTGTGATCATCATTTTTTTTTATCAAGAACAACAAGTACACAGAAGAACAACATCAGGGCAATCAATAGGCTCCAGATCTTGTGATAAAGAACAGGGGAAAGTATATATACTTTCGTATATCATTCTTCATCACAAAACCCAGAGACGATAACAGAAGAAATAAATTCAGTCAAATCACAGATATAGTAGGGGAAAGAACTACACACTTGGGAATAATGGCGAAATCAGACCCAAGGAATGACCGCTTTACCAGCAGCAATGATCCTTCAAAGCGACGATGTTACCGAAGAGGACTTTATGAAGATGAATCAGGAGCAGGTAGCAGTAAAAGTAAAGAACAAGAAGACAAATTCGAAATCGAATTAAAAATCATTCAGAAAGACGAAGACAAAGACAAATCAGAAGAGAATGAGAATGAAGAAGAAAATAAAATTTATTTTACCAGCATTCTCTCTTATTTGTACTGAAGCAAGAGAAAACCACCCCGAAAACCGAGGAGAAGTTATTACTAGGAGTGGGAAACGTTCCCTAAAATCTAGGGGAAGTTATTGCAAGATATGAAGATTGAAGAGACGTTTTTTCTTCAAACTTTGACTAACACCAAGCTTGAAGAAAAGGGGAAAATTGTATACACATAATCTACAACCAACCACGTGTCAAGAATAGCACACGTGTAAGCTGAAGAACAAGGGCATATCGAGATAATGATGCCATATGGAAGTACCCAGGGATCTTGCATCACCTTCATCTGCCACGTAGCTACACTATGCGTAATCCAACGGTTGATGAGATAGGGAGTACCTGACAATAAGACCGCCGCGAAGTACCATAGAATATTTATAAGATTGCTTTTTACCATCCCCATAAAGATCCAGATCCAATGGGAGAGAGGAAACACAGCTGACACCTGCATTAACAGCTGTCTGAGGCGTGTAGGCTGCCTCAACCACCCGCATTAAACACTACGCACATAGGATACGTGTCAACATTCCCATGGAGGACGCACAGGTGGGTCATCGTCATACTAGGGGACCGATGGACATCATCGGGGCAACACAAAGACTATCATCGGGACTGGCATCCAAGATGATAAGGGACAGCCGTATCAGAAGAGGGACCCCACACGAGATCTATAAATAATCAGCTCCACTAAGAGAGAGGGGGTCGACAAAATCTAGAGGGGGAGAGAGAGCTATAGTTCAAGGGAGAGAAATTGTAAGAGTAAGTATGAGATCTATCTATCTTGTCCCTAGCATCGTTTCCTACTCAGAGTCATTCGACTATCCATTGTAACCCCATATAATACATAGTGAAAAAACTGAACCCCGTGAATGTAGGCCTTAGTGCCGAACCACGTAAATCATCGTCTCATTTACATTATGTACTTATAGTCTTATCATTTGAGCATCATGTGACGGATGAATCATCATAAGCTTCTCTATGATGAGAGGCGAGGACGAGCCCGAAGGCTCAGAGTATCTTAGTGGTGCTAATTATATTGCGAATATTGTTTGTGGACACGATGATACCATCGTTACCTTTGTGTTCACATACAGTACACGTATTTACAATCTGAGTTCCATTTTGCGGACGATTTAATGATCGTTCAAAGTTTATAAAAAAAACGGAAAAAGAGATCATAATCGATAAATTTGGAAAGGTACAACCCGTACACACAATTATTGCCATATAATATTCATTCGGTCATAACACGTAATGCTAGTGATTATGGCTAAATGGACGTTATTCTTCCATTTCGCGCATTACGTACTGGTTTCGCTAGCTGTTAGCTAGCCCTAAAAATATGACAATCGCGGAAAAGACATGCATGGCACTAGGCAATACCTGTTAATTTTAGCAATGGCATGTTGGATTACGAGATTCTGATCAGAACCAACCAGCATATGGAAAACATTTTAAGGGTGCAACGTAAAAGACAAACAAAATCTTCTTGGTGCAAGTAACAGAGTATCCTTAAACTAGAAATCAAAGCTAATGCTTAAAACGTGAATGCATCAACTGGCTAGTTGCGTGGTTCCATAATTTCGTAGGAAGCATCTTGGGTGGACACCGTCTATTATAACCTTTCCTTCTCAAAAAAGAATCGGAAAAGTAAAGGTGCACATCATTGAAGTCAATATTAGTCTCAGTATCCCAAATTGGCTTTTGCTCAGCTTTGCTTGATTTGGATTATGCGAAGCTTGTAGGCAATAAATGTATTGCTTGACTGAACTCAATCTTTTCAAACACAATCTTCAACTTCTAAAGATTGAGATAGAACTAGAAATTTATTGATCTAACAGAGATGTCCATGTAATTGGTACGCATACGTGTTCAAAGTACACAGACATTACAGACCGACAGTTTAATAATGAAGTAGCTATCTGAAACAACAACTAATGCTGAACAACAAAAAGGGCGCCTTGGACCGATCTCTTGGTCAGCAGTACAATAAATATTTACAGGTATATGTATTATAGGAGGCATTTCAGTATCTGACCACTGGATAGTGGATATGGACGGTTGCAATACTGATTGCATGCATCATTAATAGAAAGAAGATTTGTTTCACCGCACGCAAAAGAGACGAGGCTATTAATGCTTTTGGTTTCAGGGTGTTGCTTTCCGACCAGAAAATCTACCGAGAAACTCCTTTGAATTGAATTTTCTGCATGTCGTGATGAGCATACAAGTAATCTTTCTCTTGTAAGTCCATTATCCAAGAAAAAATGGGTTTATGGACTGTAACTTTATAAGTACTGCAAAATAATAACATTGTTACTTTTCCACATTGAAACATGGGTAATTAGACGAATCTATATGTAATGAGCTTTTACTTACTACTTTAATCCTACAAATTTGGCTTTGTTTTCCACTAATTTTGCACCAATATTAATCAATTACTTCTTTTGTGCCCATTGTTTGCTCCCCTTGTTTATAGGCTTAAATCATAAATGTGAATAGTTTATTTCAAAGTCACAAGACAAACAAAGTCTTCCTCATTTCTGCCGACGGTATTCTATTTTTGGTATTTCACGTATGCTACCTTTGAAATCCAAATTAGGGTTTGTTTTAACTTTTTCGATTTCTATGGTTAAAAAATGAAAAAAATGGTGTGCATGTGTGAAGTGGTTGGAATTCAACCCTTCTCGATGCATACAGTAAGCTTTCATGATTTTGCTATCTGCGGATCTTTGCTTTATCCGCTAGAAAGCAGGTCGAGATTGAGCAGCCACGATGAAAATATGGCAAAAGGCTATGTACAAACGTGGTTGTCGCTGGAGAAATCATATCTCGGTCGTCATTGCAGCGAATTGCCGTGGGACTCTTTCTCGGAAGAATGCCGTCGCTTTGAAATCTCATGACTTATTTGTGATCAGTCGTGAACATCACCTTAATTTGGCAACGACATATTTAGTCAAACAAGGTAAAGAAAATGCAAGGCAACGACATATATGCAAATGCAACGTTGTGAGGCTGTCTAACGACATACAGTACATACTCATCTGAGGCGTGCGCAACACCCGTCCGTGATCACAGTATAAGGATCTTCAAGATCATGTAGACGCTCTTATAGGCAGCAGCAAATTACTGTCCCCAAAGGAAAAACAGTGAATTTCATTATTTAAACGAAAACGAAAATGTAAAGTAAACTACTTTTGGCATAATTAATTAAGCTGTGCTTACAAACGGGTCAACAACTTAATTAGGAATAGGTTACGTTAGTTTAAAGGATGATGGGATACCATTTTCATGTCTCCTTGTCGGAACAACAACCGAGCATAATTTCTCATCACCTAATTAAACAAAGGAAAGCCCTTAAAAGAGTTCATACTTGCACTCTACTCTTTACTCTTTTCCTGTGGTTTTATGATGAGCAGCAATTTGGTGTCACTCGCTCTCAGTTGTGAGGTTTTAAAAAGAGTACCAAGGAAAAACCAAATGTGAACAATGAAATGTCTTAAATTCAAGTCTTGCTTAGCTGCGATATCACCACTATATTTGACATATGTAATACGATCGATCATTGATGTCGATTCCTTCTTAAGTTTTTGTGGTTACAATGGTTAATTGTGGCCTAATAACAATTAACAGTTCATTATTGTCAATTCAAGTACGATCATCATAGACTGAATTAAGAATCTCTTCTTCTTCTTTTTTCTACAAATCTATTACAAGACTGCATAACATATTTATTTCGTGTCTCTAATGCATGAGAAACCATTCTATAAATAAACTACGTAAAAACCGCCCCTTCACATGAGGGTGCACCCCGCCCCTTGGGGATTTAGGTGCACTATGTTATGATTTTTTTTTTTTTTTGATATATGGGTTCATTTGGTCTCATAAAGCGGAGTGACGTAAATTCAATAGAAATGAAACCCATGTGAAAGAATATGAATAGAGAATGAGAGATTGCAGTATTTTGGCAATAAATATACTTGCATACAGCTGACTATCTAGATTTATGCACGAGATGAGTAGATTTGGAAACCCCACAGAGAGATAAAGAACAAGAGATTAACTTTTGTGTTATGTTTAGTCAAACATCATGCAAAAGCCTAAACAAAAAAACAGAGCAAGAATTGAAGAATCATAAGATAAGGCTACGGTTGAGGAGAGGTTGAGACGTTATAAAGAACTAAACTAGCTTTACCTGACCCTTTTCTTTCTTTCTTTTCATATTATTTCCATGACCAAAATAATACTGCATAGTGCATACCTTTTCTATCGTTCATTTACCGACAATGTGTCGTCACGTGATAAGGCCCCAATATTTGTAGTTACCTCATCCATCGTCCATGGTTCGCCACCATGAAGAGATTTGCAATCTCTTCACCACCATGAAGAGAATATTGAACCATGAAGAGATTTGCATTCCGTTTTCGGCAATATTCAGCGACGGAAACAGGATTGAAAGTTTAGGTGTGCTAAAATAACACTATAGGCCAAACACTAATTTTTTTATTTTTTTTAATCGGTGAAGAATTCGGTGCTAACGAGGCTTAACACTAAATATCTAGGAGGCTATTATTTATTCTTTTCAAAAATTATACATCAAAAAATAAATTGTGGATGATATTTAGAGATTCTGCACTCTAGCCACCCCAAGTTCGTCACTGACAATATTATATGTAATAAAAGAAAACTACCGCAAAAAAATTCAAAATGCAGATTTTCCCGGCATACAAACAAAGCCTCCTAAGTCGTAATGACTCTGGGACAGAATATTAGCTTGCATTAAGATTATGTGCCTTCTGAAATTTTGACAACTACTTCTACTTTCTGAGAAGCAGAAGCACCGCTTTTGGTTGTCAGCAGTGGCGAATTCAAGGGGGTGTCTGTGGGGTCATAGGCCCCCATAATATTTTGAAATTATAAAAACACTCATAGATTTTCTAATATTTTTATCCGTAAACCTATTCTTAGCTCCCTTAAAATTTTGAATTGTAATAGGACCTTGGGACAGAATATTGAACACATAATAGGACCGTTCTACCTTTGTTAGACGTCCGTATAGGGGTTGATTTCATACGTACCTAAACATGACTACTGATTGTTCATGAGTTGAAAGTGAAACCTGAAAGCTATTGTTTATTTATGAGTTGAAACTTCAGAGTTTTTTCTTTCGTTTTTCAAAATGAACAAAAAAGTCATTATTCTTCGAAAAATAAGAAATTAGGGGGAGGAAATACTAAAGAAAGTGAACGACAAAGAGATATAGAGTCTGGATATGGTTTGACAAATACGTTTAGCAATAGGCGCTTGATGTTTATCAGCGTCCTAACTGCGGTGTGAGCTTAATTCGACTAAGTTGCAAGGTCCTGTACCAAGATACTCTCGTATGGCACTGACGAGATTTGAAGTGGGTGATGAGTTGATAGACGTTTTGTAAAAACTTTTGGAGCCATTTGCATGTACCTGGATCCACCGCCAAATACTAATACCCCTGTTAACTGATTAACAAATAGCGTAATAAATATGTTTATTCGATAAATATATATAAAACAGATGCTTATTCTACTCTTAATTTTTCTCCTTCATACAAAAGTACAATTAGATTATGAGTTAATAATTAAGAGGAAATATACTTGTAATTCCTGAACCAGAATTTAGGGACAATAAAATTTTAATGCTACTGCTGAATGAAGCTAATGATGTATTCTTCTCCGTAATTAATCACCATAAAGATTCCCATCCCGAACCTAGATTAGTGTCGCCGGAGATCAACCCATCAAAATTGTTATCCGGAGATGCGGAATCAGTAGTAATGGTATTAAAAATAAAATCATCAACATCTTGTTGCATTTGCAAAGACGACAACGATGAAGTAGGAGATATGGTACTGGTTGTGGGTTGTTGTTGCTGCTGCTGATATTGAGAATGTTGTTTCATTTCCATGCAAAGTAGGCCTACTAAATGAGCTTGTTGACACCGCATATTAACAACCTCTGCTTGAGATTTTGCTAATTGAGCTTGAAGATCACTAACTTGTTTATGAAGTTGACAAATTGTTCCGGCGCAACCGTAAACCGGATCTCTTATTCTCGAATTCGCTTCGTAAACCATACTACTGACTGCATCAACTCTTTGTGATTCAGGAAGTTCCTGATAATAAAAATCAAAACCAAAGTTAAAATTAAGGAAAAAGCTAAAGTAATTATTTATTGTTAATCACAATTTAGCTAATTCTAAATAATCTTAGATAATTTACCTGTAGCATTTTGATGATATTGCTAGCACCAAAAACTCTATGAGCAGTAGTAAACTTTAAGGGTTCAGTTGGTGGAAAATAAGGAGCTAGTACACATTTTTCGACGCATCTCCGGCGAAGGATTTTACAGGCAGCACAAGGACTTACTACTACTTGAGGTGGAGATGGAGGTGAAGAATTGGAGATGGTGGTGGCAGTGGAGGTCTCAGTTGATGAACCCATTCTATGAAAAGTGCAGAGATTTTTTCTTTTTTTCTATAAGAGAGACTTTTAGAGTGAGATGATTGGGGTTTTAGTTTGTGGAGGGAGTGAACATATTTATAGGGGAGTACCCATGGAAAACTGAATTGAGATTTAAGTGATATCATTGTGATGTCAGAGTTGAAACTAGTTATTACTAGTCATGACTCATCACTATGTACGGTTTGTAATTTGAAGATCGCAGTGTGGGGGATGCCGGATGGTTTGCATAAGAAAATCCATGGAGAATGAGTTCAAAATTTTCTTTCAGCTAAATTAGTTTGTATTTTTGTAAGTAAACTAATAAAATTGTCAAATGCTACTCCAGAATAGTTATGTTTATGTTTAGAAGATAAAGTTCGTCAATAATCTAACCAGTGACAAAACAAAAATGAAGTACCTAAACCAGAATATTGTGCCAAACAAGGTTTTTGGCAAGAAGATATTATTTTAGGGATTAGTGTGCTGGCTTTCATTTATTAGGCACACAATGGTGTTCACATCAAGAATCTAACTCAACCAAACAAGCCCTTATCTCTCAGTTTAATTGATTTTTAGTGATAAAGATGTGCCTTTTAGTTTTCAAGAAAAAAAACACAAAAATAAAAAGACACATAATCACTTTTGAACATAATTTGTTTGAAGACATAATCCTTGACCAATTGTAAAATGGAATTTCAGTTAGTTTAATAAGCGCATTAATACTTCAAAAAGAGGTAGTAGGTTAATACATGAACATTCCTTTGAAGTCCAATAAAAAAAAGCTAATAATACAATTTCGTTTTTGATTCCTATTTTATACCATTTGAATACACAAATGATAAATCCTCCTGAATTGACTAGGTGTCAACAAATTTCTGCGACACTCAAAAATTACTCTATGTTTCAAATTTTAGAGCTAATTTTAAGTGCAGAGAATTGATTTAGTTATAACGCCATACTTAGCAAATTTTGATTATATAGTAGATTTTGGATCACGGTGTACGCTCCTGGATCATAACAAAAATTTATAAGACATATTAAAATAACTTTGTGGTGTCAATAAATTTCTATGGCATTGAAAAATTACTCTATGTTTAAAATTCAAAGAAGATTTTAAGTTTCGAGAATAGCTTTTGTTATAACGCCACACTTAACAGATTTCGCTTAAACGATAGTTTTTGGATCGTCATGTACGTTTCCGGGTCATAACATAGATTTCTAGGATATATTAAACAAAATTAGGGGTCTAGGTAAAAAACTTGGGTCAAATTGTAAACTTGTGGTATTTGTGCCTATTTTTGGTCACGAGGCACCATGAGCAATGGCAATTTGAACACTTTTTGGGTCACCATGAGTAATGACACCGTTTAGGTTAAGTTGTAGATATTTAGTGGATTTTTGTTAAAGGGAAAGCCAAAACATTTAGGGGAAAGATGACTTTCGGTCAAATGTGTTTGGCCTTGACTCAATTTGGGTGCAGATATAAATGACTACTAAAACCCAGTTAATTCTTCCTCTCTACCATCACAAACGACTGTATGGATCAATGATAATTGAAATTAACGATTTATTACTTAGACTTTTTTTGTTTGTTGTGATTCACCAAGAGAGATTGTAAGGGTTTTTCATGATTGCTTCATTTTTTCATGATTGCTTCATCTTACCTCTAAATTCTGGTTTTATTTTTAATGAACAGACAACCGTATTTCACAATCATCTTTCTTACTTTGTTGGCAACATTGATAGAGTTTAGGTTATGCATTTCAGAGACACACAATGCTATGGCACTATCTCGAATGAATCCGACCATTTGGTCGAAATAAGGTGGGCTATATATATATATATGTACGCATGGAATAAGATCATGATGATCACATATGTTATCTGGTATTCGTACTGTTGTTAGTGGTAACGTTAACTAGTTTCTATTTGGGATGTATTATCATTTCATCACCAAGGTTGGTGATAAGATAATTATCATATACATGACGAGAAGTACATAGGAATAACCAAAGTACTACTCTAAAAAAATAGGATGAAAACTAGTGTTAAATTTACAAATATTAGTTCTTATTTTCATCACTTACAAATCATAATGCTTTTGTGTTTTCATAAAACAGCGATTAATCTAAATAGTGTACGAGTGGTGGTTTTGCGGATAGAAATGTCCCCCATAACTTGCTTTAATGTTTTGTACAAGACTACAAGCTACTTCACAAATAACATCGACTCAATGAGGTTCAATTGAATAAACACTCAGTTGGATTGATTAACAATTCAGTCAATTACAAGGAAGAAACAAAGTGTTTTAGAACCTCCCTTCTTACTTAATTGGCGGGACTAGTATCAATTCTCATATGTTTGTCAGTCGATCTGATTATTTACAAATGAAAAGTAACTTTATAAATGTCTTTAATCAAAGATCCATCACTACTGTTGTCTTGTGATGGCAGGGGTAAAATATTAAGAGGAAGAATTAAGGTTAGGGATGAGTTTTAGTAGTCACACTTGACCAAAAGTCAGCTTTCCCCCTAATGTTTTGGCTTTCCCTTTAACAAAAATCATTTAGTGGAGAGAATTTTTGTGAAAATGATAATTCTTGGATTATAATGATAGATTCTGGGCATAGAGTATATTTCAGGTCCTATATTTTGGTTCATAGCGGTAACTTTGAGGTCAAAAGGGTCATGAAAAAAATTCCCAATGATATTGGGATTAGGTTAACGTGATAATTTGCATGAGGATCCGATTTTGAGTCACAATGGTCTGCATGTTAATTTTTTTTATTTATCGTCTAAGATTTAGATCACAAGAAGAATACCAATTCTGGGTCATGAGACATCTTTGGAATCATTTGGTAGATTTTATTTCAAGTGATAACCAGACAACTTTTAATCCATGAGATAAATTTTAAATCACTTATTAAATTTTAGTTCATCATGGGACGTTTGTGTATGTTGGATTTTAGTTGCATGGAAAATTTTAAACAGTGAGGCAAATATTGGGTTAATTTTAGGTCACGAGACTTCTTTTGCTTCACAATTATAGATCTTGTGTTATAGTCCGACTGTTTTTTTTTAGTTACCCACCTAACGTCTTCCCCCTTAATTTTCTCTTTTATTACTAATTAAGGATACCATAAATTTTGGTAAAAGAATTATTTCTGCTCACAAGAGATAATTTATCGTACAATAGATATAAGCATTTTGCAAAAACCTGGTATGTTTATCTATATCAATAGCATTAGCAAAAACTACCTCTATCAATAAATTTTCCTTTTGACTAATCAAAAAATAAGTAATAATAAATATAAATAATACTATTCACATAATTGGAATAACTTTTGCAGGGAATTGCATTGGAGCTAGAGGACACCCACATATTGTTGTAGTAGTGGGGATGGAGCAAATCAAAGAGTTGAGCTAGCCTTGAGATGGGCCAAATAAATGCAGAAGGCAGATATAGATTTTGAAACTGAAAATATTCCAAACATCCTCGGCTTCAGCTACATCAAGGAAGGTTATGAACAAAAGTTCAAGTTAGGAAAACAACCTCTAGACTTTCACAAGAACATTATTCAAGCTACCTTGATAACATTAATGAAATCTCTTTTATGTTGGGAAACTTATATCTAACATAGAGCTCAAAACAATTCTACAACCAAACTTATTGCAGAGTATAATAGGTATAATCGTTTAGAAGTCTTTAGTTAGAATTGCTCAAACTTAAGAATTTTTTTTAATAATTGATGAACGAAAATGATACTGATCTGGACAAGATAAATGTTGCTAGCCAAAGCATGTCCTCTGCTAATGATGTACTTTTCCAGTAAAAGTTTTCTGCCCTACTTTTTCTTATAAAAAAAGTTCAAAAATAAAATAAAATATAACTTACACATTCCATTGCTTTAATTTACACTGCACAGAAAAGTCACCCGTAGAGAGAGAAAGCACCAGAATGAAAAACCAAGAAACCCAATGAATTCTAGCATCGTTTGAGTCATCTCCTGCTCATATCTTCTCCAAATCCTTTGCTTCTTCTTCTTTGTTTGATTTGCAGCTTTTCGTTTACTTTATGATTTTGAAACTGACTGTTGTAGATATGAAATATAGTTTGTTTTATCCCCCTTTCTTTTCTAGATTTAGACCCATTTCTTCTTGGGTTTGGTTGATTTTCTCTTGATTGTGTAGTTTTTGACTCATGGGTGGATGAGTTCTATTCGTTTGCAAAGTAAATCGGTTGGTTCTCTTTGTCTCAACGACACAACTTATTTTTCTTGTTCACCAACAAATTGAGTCTTTTCGGGTCCAAATACCTCCTATTCAACATCTTTTATGGCAGGATCATCACCTGTAAAATCACTTGTTTCAATAATAACAACAACAATCACAAGAACTCAAATAACAACAACAATCACGGAAACAACATCAACAAAAATCACTGAAACAACAACAATAATATTTACATATTCAACTCTGAGATCAATAGATATAATATCTAATCGAAAGAGAAAAATAAGCAAGATTTTATCACTAAAGAGTGCTCATAATTTGGATTCTTTTCGGTTACCTTGTTACGAAAATGGATCATTGTATGGCCCTGCCTCTCCTGTTCGTGACCAAGAAAGGAGTGCTATGTGTTGATATACAGTCACACATACCCATAACCCTGAGAGTTGGATGGATCTTCTATTTGATCCTAACTTTTCTGCTGTAGGCAGAATTGTTAACTGATTTGGAAGAAATCAGTTCTTTCTAAATAATGTCATCTAACCATTACAAGAAAAGATTTACTTGGAGATTTTCTTTGTTATATCTATAAAGTTGTTAGATTTCTCCATCATCTATGTGACTTTCGTTTGCTACATTACCTTTGTATATATTGTTAGTTACTATTGCCATTTCTGTAATGGTCCTTGTAAATCTGTTATTATGGATGTACTCATCTGGTAAGGTGTTTTTTTACCTTACATTTTCTTACAATTTTTTCTTTTTTACACTGTGCAATTTTTTTTCTTCCAATTACTTATCCTATAACAAACCTGGCGAGATTGGGGTATACCCAGATTAATTGGGGTATACCTAATAAGACAAAACTCGGGTCATTATGAAGTAAAACACAACACCCCTTAACCATTTATTTTCAAAATGGCTAATATACCCTTGATTAATTAATACTAATTATGTGTTTAGGTTAGTTAATTTAGTTAGATAATTAGTTGAAATAAAATTCTCAAATTAGATATTATTTGGATTGAACTCATGGATTATGTGTTATGTGGTTTTTGAGGAAATTTTTTTTTTTTTTGAGATTTTTTTTTGTAACGGAAATGAAACCACACTAGCCAAACAGGATTGCAAATCTGCTGAGTGATTTTATACTCAAAATTATAGAAGGAATCAACATTTTCAATTATGAAAGTATGACAAGTCGGCAAGGTCGACAAAAAACTACCCTGCCGACTATAGGATTTTTGACACAAAGAGAAAGGTGTTTAGAAATGCATGATCAGTCGACAAGGTATTAATTTCATAACCTGCCGACTAAACTATAGTCGACAAGGTATTAATTTCATAACCTGCCGACTATATTTTAGTCGGCAAGGTATGGGGATGCACCGTGACGACCATGTAACTGCTAATTTCAGAAATAAAAAGTCGTTACGGTATTCAACCTTATACCATGCCGACTATATTTTAGTCGGAAAGGTCGACAAAAAAATACCCTGCCGACTTTTGATTCATTTTTTATTTATTTTTTTCCCCTGATTTCATCATGTATAGTTAGAATTTTTAAGAAATATTATGAAACTTTTTTGAATATATTTTAGTTGGCACGGTTGTTTTATTGTATAAAAAGTATGGGCAATTTGGTCATTTAACACCTTTTAGACACCCCTTAGCACACTAGTTTGGATGAGAACAAAATGGGTATACCCCAATTAATATGGGTATACCCCAATCTCACCAGGATAACAAAATCAAGTGAAATTATCCTTCAAAATTTTATAAATTTAAATGAAGGAATTATGTAGAAAAAGAAAGTAAAAAGAGGGGTAGGTTGGCACCAATGAGACAGGACTATCTTCCTACCACCATGATGATACTTGGTTAGTAAAAGATAGCGACTTCAGTCAAATAATTAGTAGTTAGTTAGTACATCTATAACTCATCATCCTATGCCATGTGTCAATCCTTATGTCCCTAAATTTATTGAAATCTTCATCTCGTCAGGCACGTGAAACAGAACTAGAGAAACCTACATAGAAATTTACACGATAATACGTACGATAATGATTTTGTGTAATTTAATGGACTCTACCACTTTGTACTCGCAGTAGACTTGTTGTAGTTGTAGTAAGTAGTGAATGGACTTCACTTGCTAAAAAAGCTAAGTTTTTTTAGAAAAATCGTTTCTAACAGCACTCAGTGTTCCATTATTTTCTTTGCACTTAGAAAAATTGCACCAGATTTGATCACTTGATTCTTCCTTCGTCACTAGTTTTAAAACATGGGTGGTGGAAGTAGTTGGACTAACATTTCCCTCCTTTGAAAAAAATTTTGGGACCCAATTTGAAATTCGAAGTGTTTTGGTACTTAATACTCGAATACCGTCCCTCTTTTGCTGGACACATATCATAACATTTCACTGTTATTGACAAAATGAAAATTAGGGGTTCGAAATTGACCAGTGATAGAGTAGTATGTGCATGAGAAGGGAACTAGGAGTTGGGGAAGTTGGAATTATCTACTTCTTAGATTATTAGTAATTTCTGATTGATTTTTTTCTTCTAAATTCTACCAAAGTTTTCTTTGGATTCTACCTAAGTTTTCTATGCAAGATTCTTTCGACTATGGACTATTTAAGTTAAAAGGATAATGAGAATGTTTTTTCACTGACCTCAACACAATTTTATTAAAATTTATTAGAAAGAGTGCGAAATCTTATTTGTATTTATTCAAAAAAAGAAGAAAACATTCTTGATGCACTCGTTTAAAGACGGATTCTAAATAAATATGTGAGTCATTGGGACGGGGTACCTAGTTCAACAGACAAAATCACTGACAGAGTTGCATTACAAAAACAGAAAATACAACCGACATCTAATAGTCAGTTACAAGAACGGAAAACCAAAAAAGGTGTTAGTCAAACCGAAGAGACTAAAATTCTTAACAGACTACACAAACCAAAAGAACGTGTGCCATATATAGTTATTACCCTCCCTCAAACTGATGAGAGAATACCACTCTCAGTTTGTCTTTTAGAAAAGCAAATCTAGGAGCTGACAAGCCTTTGGTAAATATATCTGCAACCTGTTGAATAGTAGAAATGTAAACCACCTGCAACTGCTTGGACTAAACCAGTTCCCTAACAAAGTGAAAATCCAAAACCAAATGCTTCATTAATTCTGCTGTGGAAAACAGGATTAGAAGCAAAGGCAATAGATGGAGGAACAGGAACAAAAATGTGCAAATCTTTAAGTAAGTTAAGATTTCAGACAATCTCAGCTGATGTTGAACCCAAAGACCGGTATTCATCTTCAGTGGAACTCCTTGATATGGTAGCTTGTTTCTTGGAAGACCATAAAATAGGATTGGCACCAAACAAAATAAAGAATCCGCTGGTACTTTTTCTTTCATCAACATTGCCAACCCAATCTGCATCTTTGTAGCCTTGTAAAGCTGTTAACCTCTTTGCAAAGAACAATCCATGACCAAGTGTGCCCTTAATGTATTTCAGAATCCTCTTAGTAGCTAAGATATGAGCAGAAGTTGGACACTGAAGATGCTGACAAATATGGTTAACTGCATAGCTAATCTTAGGCCTGGTCCATGTCAAATATTGTAGGGAGCCAACTAAAGATCTATATTCAGTAGCATCTGTAAGCAAATCACCATCTGAAACACTAAGCTTGAAATTATCAGGACAAAGAGAAGAGAAAGGTTTGACACCAATTAAGTTGGTCTTGCAAAGCAGATCCAATGCATATTTAGTTTGACAAAGAAAAATACCTTTGGAATTTCTCTTAACCTCCAAGCCAAAAAAGTAGTTCAAAGGACCCAAATCTTTCATAGGAAAAGAAGACCCAAGTGATCAATGATGGCATTACAACGAGAAGAGTTGTTTCCCGTGATTATAATATCATCTACATAAACTAGAATAACAATCAACTTAGATCCTATTTTCTGAACAAACAGTGAAGAATATGCAAGGGATGGCTTGAAGTCAAGACTGATTAATGCATCGGCAAGTTTCTCATACCAAGCTCTGGGAGTTTTTTTCAACCCATACATTGACTTATTCAGTTTACAAACATAATGTGGCTTGTCTTTATCAATATAATCTTGCGGCTAACTCATATGCACTATTTCCTTGAGATCACCATATAAGAAGGCATTTCTGATGTCAAGTTGTTTGATGTTCCAGTCATACTCACAGCTAAAGAAAGAACAAGTCTAGTTGTTGTAGGATTAACAACAGGATTAAAGGTATCACTATAGTCCAACCCCTCAAGTTGATTAAAACCCTTAGCAACAAGTATGGCTTTATGTCTTTCTATTGTCCCATCTGCATTGATCTTGGTTTGAAAAACTCACTTACATCCAATATGATTCTGAGAAGGATATGGAGGGACCAAAGTCCAAGTATTTACTTTTAGAAGAGCTTTATACTCTGCATCCATAACATCTCTCCATTATAAATATTTGCAAGCTTGAGTGTAGCATGTAGGAGCAACATAAGTCAAGGCTGATGTATATGCAGCAGAAATATGATACTTTGTAGCAAAAAGTGTTTTAGGCTTGAAAATTCCATGCTTGGATCTGGTAGTCATGTGATGACAGTTTGAAGTAGAAGATGAGATGCCAGAAACAGATGAACTTGAAGGAATCTCCGCAGTATAAGGAGACACTGAAGTAGGAGGAGATACTAGTAATTGAAGAATGGGGAAGTGAAGTAGCTGAAGTACTAGTATCAGACAGAATAGAATCCTTGAGAAAATGAGGAATGTCAAAAGATGTAGATGAGGTAGGATTTGAAATCATAGAAGCATATGGGAAAACAGATTCATGAAACACAACAAGTCTAGACACAATTTTTTTACCAGTAATTGGGTTAAGGCATCTGTAACCCTTTTGATTTGAACTGTAGCCTATAAAAATGCATGTTTAACTTCTAGGCCATCAAGCTTACTAGATGTATAAGGTTTGATCCATGGAAAGCAAAAACAACCAAAACATTTAGGGAAATGATAATCAGGTTGTTTCTTGAAAAAAGATTGAAAAGGTGAAGCAAATTTTTGAGACTTTGTAGAAATCCTATTGATTAAGTAATTAGTAGTTGACAGAGCTTCAAACCAAAAATAATGAGGTAGATGTGCTTGTATGAGAAAAGTCCTAGTGTTTTCCAATAGATGTATACGCTTACTCTCAGCACACCATTTTTTTCAGGTGTGTGAGGACAAGTGACTTCATTAATGATGCCAAATTGAGAAGTGAAAGCAGCTAAATTCTTGTTTATAAATTCACCACCACCATCAGTTCTAAAATTTTGTATAGGCAAAGAAAGTTGATTTTCAACATTATGTTTAAAATAAAGAAAAAGCTTATAAAAATAAAATTTAGAAGTCATAGGAAACACCCAACAGAATTTTGTGAAATCATCTATTATGTTGATGTAATATTTGTAACCATTTGCAGAAATAGTAGATCCAGGACCCCATACATCCATATGCAATAACTGTAAAGGAGAACTAGAAACAGAACTATACAACTGAAATGGTTGTTTATGAATCCTGCCAAGTTGGCATTCAGTACATAACAAAGTCTTTGACATAATATTTGTAAGATTTAACTGTTTACAAACTTTATTAAGAGACTAAAAAGAAGGGTGAGCTAGTCTTTTATGCCAGATATCTGAAGAAGATTTGACACTAGAGTAAGCAACAATACTAGAGGAAGTTGATGATCTCGGAAATGGATATAAACCATTCTCACTGGGACCTTGAAAAAGAATCTTCTCTGACCTCAGATCCTTGACAACAAATGAGTCAGAATCAAAGGTTAGAGATCATTTATTATCTCTAGTGAATTTGTTGACTGATATGAGATTTTGAGAGGCTTTAGGAACATGTAAGATTTGATTTAGAACAAACTGTTTTGAAGGAACAAAAATAATAGAATTACCAGTATGAAGAATGGACATACTCTCCATTTGCAGTTGTGATTATTTCACCACCAGGATAAGAAGTAGAAGCATCAAGATTAGAAGAATCAGTTGTCAAATGATGTGAAGCTCCTGAATCCATATACCATGGATTCTCACCCAAAATATTAGCTGAAGCCAACATAACTTGTAATTCCTAGGTGGTTGCCTCCCTTGATAAGAAAAATTCATCATTATCCAACATTCATTAGCAACATGTCCATATTTCTTGCAAATTTGACAAGTTGGCTTGTCATTAGCTGATAGATGAGAAGGGGATCTGACTGATGTAGGAATTCCAGAAGAAAAAGAAGTACTTGAAGTAGGAAATCCATAAGTACTATAAGTAGGTGTTGATAAAATCCCAGATCCCCTACCAAAATTACTATGAGATCTACCTCCTGTTCCAAAATTAGGATTGTAACCATGGCCAACACCACTAAATGGTCTAAAATTATGCATTTGAGAAGCAAAATATCGATTGTGAGACTAAGTGATTAATGCCTTATTTCTGTCGGTAACAACATTCTCTTCACTTAACAAGTTATTATGAAGTTCAATACTTGTAACTGGAGGGTATCTATGTCTCACAGTGGTTACAAAAGGAATATAATCGGAATTTAAAGTAGCAAGAGTGATAACAACAATATCTTTATCAGAAACAACATCACCGGAGGCAGCCAATTGATCAGATAAGAGTTTTATCTCATTGATTAGAGAAGGTACATATTTATCACCTTGTTTAATATAGAGAATAGACGAGTAAGTAATTCCAGAGAATGAGTTGCAGACGATCTTGCAAATCGATCTTTAATACTTTGCCAAAGTTCATGAGAAGTAGTACATCTAGAGAAATAAGCAATTACCGATTCAGAAATCGTTGAATTTATCCACATTGTGATACAAGCATCTTCATCAATCCAATCGCTATAGAGAGGATTCTCAATTCCATTTTCTTGATTACGTCTGCTGGTGAACTGAGGAGGACATTCAAAAGACCCATATCTAAAAAATTCATCAGGCGATATCTTATGATGACAGGAAGCATCAAATTCTTCCAAGTAATGATGTTAACTTCTTTCAATTTAAGGGTAACAAAATTGGTTAATTGATTCAAAGAGACTTTGGTGATCGAATTTGATGTAGGATTTTCCATTGATGAAAAGAAGGAAATGAAACAGATTGAAAGAAAGAACAAAATGAAGATTGAAAAATCAAGATCTGGAAAAGAAATCAGCGGAACAACAAATCGAAAAACCTAGAGAAAGATATTTTTCTTTCTCTGTCTGATACCATTGTTCAACAGACAAAATCACTGACAGAGTTTCATTATAAAAACAGAAAATACAACCGACATTTAATAGTCAGTCACAGGAATGGAAAACCAAGAAATGTGTTAGTAAAATAGAAGTGACTAACAGTCTTAACAGACCACACAAACCAAAAGAACGTGTGACATATATAGATACTAGTACCCTCTAAAGAACCTCTCCCTGCAATGAATTTTCTCATTGACCGATCAAAAAATAAAATAAAGAATATACGAGTTAGCCTTACAAAAATACCGTACTCATGAGGTAATGGGGAACCATTTTGTTTGGGAGGATACCAAAATGGCGAGCCCATATATGACAAAATATCCCTCACTATCACTGTTTGCTTAGTACCCTCCCCAAACATATTGATACCCCATTAGAAGTCATGCTAATTTGAAGCTTTCTTGTTGCCACTGTTATCACCACAACCGGTGAGGATGTCAAAGACTAAGTCAAAAGTTTTTCTGATTGTGAAATGCATAAAGAATCAGTGCTAATAAGGGACTCGCACAAATATTTAGAGTCAGCCATTATTAATGTGTTCGCTATAATTTTAGGTAATCCTCAAATCACGTTTTGCTCACCCTAACGAAAATCGTTCTATTCCTTTGCTAAATGTCATTATTGTCCCTAACAATATGCCTAATCCGTTCTATTTCTTTTTTTTTTGGATCGGTAAAGAAGATTATATTGATCAAAAAACGAGAGTACAAAAAGACTTGTACTCCCCGGAAAGGAACAAGAAAGGACTAGTAACAGACTACTGTCCAGTCAGAGAAAACGAAATCACTCCTCTAAACTAAGAAAGCCACTACATTCTGACTGTAGATTACAGAGGATTGAAATAAGCCCTAGGCCAGTTGGCTATTACATCATCAAAAGTAAGACTCTCAAATTCTTTAAAAACCAAACACCATGTAAACATTTCATATTGCGCTTTACGGATGACTGTGGTGGCAGTGTGTTGTTTTCCATTAAAAGCTCTCGAGTTTCTTTGTTTCCAAAGACTCCATAAGATGACTGCCGGGATGATACTCCAGATTTGATTCTGAGTCTTATCTTCGAACGACAAAGGCCATGACAGAAGAACATACGTTACATCACGAGTCATTGTAAAATACTACTTCAGCTTCTCAATAAAGTGAACCCAAACTTTCTGAGCAAACTCACATTGCAGAAAGACATGATCATCTGTCTCATGCTCATTGCAAAAAATACAAGTATGAGGCACATCCATTCCCCTTCTTATCAGCACATCTCTTGTTGGCAAGCTAGAATGGGCTAAAGTCCACAAAAACAAGCCAATTTTTGGTGGAACTTTCAGCTGCCAAATAAATTTAAAGATGTTAGGAGCAGGAAAATCAAAATCAACATTAGCCAGCTTGTCGTAAGTTGATCTGACAGAGAAATACTTCTTAGGAGTGAGAGTCCATTCCATGATATCCTCTTCTTCAACATGAAAAGTAAAATTATTAAGGTCATTCATCAGCCAGACTATCTCAGTTCTAACATTTGAATTGAGTCTTCTAGGTAAACCCAAGTCCCACACATTATCACCTGCACCTTGAACATATATAACATTCAGACACCAAACAATTCTTCTTTCTAGACAGTGCAAACAAATTTGGGAGCACAGAAGGTAAAGGTGAAGGAAGCAGCCAATTATCAAACCAAAATCTTACTCTGTTACCATTGTTCACCTTAAACTTGATATTATTAATGAAAATATCTTTGCATTTCGTTATACCCTTCCACACTGCTCTACCAAAAGAAGTATTTGGGTTTTTTGAGATCCAATCGACACCATCAGTTTCATATTTTTCAACTACTAACTTCCTCCACAAAGCATCTTCTTCCACTGCAAATCTCCAATGCCATTTGGTTAATAAAGCTTGGTTCATCTTTCTCAAATTCTTAACGCCCAAACCACCAAACTTTTTTCTTCTGTGTAATTTCTCCCACTTAACCAAATGAGTTTTCTTCCTCCCTTTATTATCATCCCACAAGAAATCTCTCATTAGTTTTTTAAACTTTTTGGCAACTGAAACTGGCATTTCAAACAAGGACATATAGTATGTAGGAAGACTAGCTAACACACTGTTAATCAAAGTAATTTTACCTGCTCTTGATAACATTGGCTTTTTCCAACCTGGTAACCTAAAAATAAACTTATCGACTACCTTATCCCACTTTGCAACTCCTTTATACTTATCTCCCAGAGGAAGACCTAAGTAAGTTGTTGGCAAAACTCCAGTGTAGCATCCCAGCAAATCAGAAAATTGTGTCAAATCACCATCATAACCTACTCTTAAAATCTTTTGCAAAGTTTATTTTTAGGCCAGTTAACATTTGAAAAGAGATAAGCAACAATCTTAACTGCTTTATTTGCTCTACATTAGCATCCAAGAATATGAGAGTGTCATCTGCAAACTGCAGATGACTAATTAACTTTCCTCCATCAGCTACTTGAAAACCAGAAATGAGTCATATTCTTGAGCTTGCTTTATCATGTATGAGAGAGCTTCACCTACAAGAAGAAATAAAAATGGTGACAGTGGATCTCCCTGTCTAATCCCTTTACTTCTTTTGAAGTAACCAGCTGCTGAGCTATTAACAATCATAGAGAATCTCACCAACTCTACACAACATCTAACCCAACTTCTCCATCTGTCTCCAAAACCCATCTTCCCTAGTATTTCATCAATGAAATCCCAATTGACATGATCAAATGCCTTCTCAAAGTCTACTTTACAAAGTAAACCAGGTTTTCCACTTCTTATCCTTGAGTCAATCGGCTCATTTGCCACCAAAACACCATCTAGGATTTGTCTCTTCTTTATGAAAGCAGTTAGCTCAGGAGAAATGACACTTGGAAGAGCAGATTTAAACCTCTCAGCAAGAACCTTTGAGACAATTTTATAAACACCATGTACTAAACTAATTGGCCTGAGATCTTTTATTTCTTCTATGGTGTCTTTTTTAAGTATCAAGGCAATGAAGGTATTCTTCAATCTCCAGTCTACGAATTTTTTATGCTGCAACTCTTGAAAAACATTCATAAAGTCTCCTTTCAACACCTCCCAACAAAGCAGATAAAAACTTATAACAAACCCATCAAGTCCTGGTGCCTTATTTTGCCCCAATAATTTGATTTCATTAAGACATTCATTTTCCTCTGCATCCAATTCCAACCAATTCTTAAGATTTTCAGAAATGACATTGAACTGAATATTCTCCATTGAGACAATCCGTTCTATTTCTACACTACCAATCCCTCAAAAGAATAGAACCCTACATTAATACGTCCAATCCGTTCTATTTCAATGCCAAATTTCACTATTGTCAAAAGAATAGAACCCTACATTGCATGTCTAATCTCATGAAAATGTCCTTAACTATCATTACTAAGAATCATTTGAAAGCATCCAGAATAAGATCATACCTCTTAAGTCAAATTCTAAAATGATGATCTATGGTTAAGCAATTAACACTTAAAGCTAGCTAGGGTCCCGAATACGGACGCCAACGTGAATGTGTTTACAGTAGTAGTCCATCACAACATGAAATTTGGGTCCCAATTACCGTGTTTGGATGCCATTTTTACAGCAATGAAGTTTTTGTAGTACAATTTTTCCAACTAAAACCATCATTTCATGTTGATTAATTGGCGAAAGTTTGGCATCAAATTTCAGCACTATGAAAATGAAAATTGCCATTTTCGTCATACCAAAAGTATCTGCCAACTAAATCATGCTCCTGAGGGCTGCATATTGGTTGCACAGTGGATAAGATTCATATGCGTTATCGCTTTTCATCATCGATATCAGCAACGTTAATATTCCACACGGGTTTACCAGCTAATTGGATTCATTTTCAAAATTTATCCTTCCCTTTTCTTCTTTTTCATGTTCATCTCATGATGTTTAGATATTCCAGACATATCATAATGAATATGCCTTTCTAGGACATTTTTTTTTTCTTCTGATACATTCTTGCTTTTGCAAGTCTTTGTATAGAATCGGAAAAGTTGGATTCCACTTGACTCTAACTTAAACCTTTTCTTTACTCTAATTTCTTGTCACATTTTTTTGAGTTTTACGTGGGCTTTTGGTTTTAAATGAACTATTAGCTAGACTAGACATGACTTTACTTAAGGATTTCATGTTCATACTTAACTAGATTTTAATTAGATTCTTTGTGGATTAAACTTTTCATTTAAGTCTTCAATTTTATCAACTAATACCATGATTATGAGTAATGTATCATATTCCGCTAAATGCAAGTTCAAAAGGTTATATGATTTGATATTGCATGCTAGTTGCATAGAACGAGAAAATCAGTTCATCATTTCACATTTAAGAATCAGAATTTGCTCAACTTTACATTAGAAACGCAAGTCTTTGTCGTGGTTGATATGCATTTTCAACTTCAATCATGGTTTATAGCTATTAACTACTAGCCAAAATACAAAAAAACAAAAAATTCTAGCAAAAGTTTTTCAGTTATGGAAACACCCATAGAAAATTGCATGTACGGTTCAGAAGGAATTCTTTCCTCGTTGACAATTTTTCGTTTTCGCGAACACTTTAGACCTGATCCAAGAACTAATCATCTCTAAAAGACTATCAACCAAGGAATACGTCGACTGGGTTCGTGCAGTTAAGGAACACAAAACTTGTATGCATAAGCAACTGGGGCCACCTTAAATTCGTCCTGTTTCGATGTCTAGTTACCAATCTCCCCTCCTTTAAAACACCAAATCAAATGAGCTCCCACGTCGCAAGGTGAGTGTGACACTCCTCTCAAATTAAATGAGATAAAAGTTTTGAACTAGAACAATTATGGAGAGGACAAGTAGCGGGACTCTATTGGGCATAGGGAAGGAATTGATCCCAAGACCCACAGGTCAAACAACTGCCACCTATCCGCCGAGCCATTAGTTCTTTGGCGATCATTTACACACATGTTTTATTGATATACATTTAAACCACATATTTGTGTTATAACAAAAATTATCTTAACTTGAAACCCCAAATCAAACAACGCCACACCAAATCAAAAACCCAAAGCAATCACCAAATCAAAAATCCAAAACGGCGGGGTTAACATTGATTTTACGTGCGGTATAGTAATATGCTATTAGCAAGTCCTAGAGCTTAAAAACATAAAAAGCCACGAAGTAATAAGAACCCTTTTTCCGGTTCGCCCAGCCACACCAAATTTAAAATCCTAAGCGATGGGGTGTGGCGAAGCCGAGCCACACCAAATAAGAAATCCTAAGCGACGAGGCGAAGTGAACCCGAGCCACACCAAATCAAAAATCCTAAGCGACGGGGTGAGGCGAAGCCTAGCCACACCAAATCGAAAATGCACGACGTGGCAAGGCGAAGCTGAGCCAAGCATGCATTGGGACGTGGCGATGCGAAGCCGAGCCAAGTATGCATTGGGATGCGGCGAGGCGAAGCCAAGCCACACCAAATCAAAAATGCTCCACAGAGCGAGGCGAAGCCACGTCACACCAAACCAAAAATATGATAGATGGTTTTCGGGTCCGCCCAGTGCGTAGCGTGGGCACAAAATCTAGTAACAATTTTAAGTTGCTTAGTGGTTTCCCTTGAGAAGCTAAAATAGGTAAACCGAAAAATCTCGATATTTGATTCTGGTTCCAATATGCAATGAACCCAAAATCCCATTGGAAGCGCTGTTTTAACCGATTATATTATAGAATTGACAAGCACTACAGATAAGATGTAGGGACATGCATAGCACCAACTTGTGCAACTGCATATAGTGTTTCCAGATCAGTGCTATGAAAATAGGTTAATGTTCACACTGAAATCAAAAACGAAGTAGGGGTTTTTTCAGCTGTTACTCGAACAATAATGCACAGATTGCTTGCACACAGATAAGACGCGATGCGTACTGGAATAGTACATAAACATGGCCCAACGCAAAACTTGATGTCGATCATCTGGACAGTGTTGGCATCAATATAAATCTTACCCCTTAAAGCCCTTGAAAAAATAAGCTTCCACGTTGAACGGTGATGAAACCCTCGCTTCCTATTGGCTGAAATAGGTCTTTTCTAATACAGAAGCTATGGTGAGGACACTTTGCAAAATTTTGTTGGTGGAAATATTAAAACATGGGTTACACTTTGTTTACATCAACTATTTAACCGGTCGTTAGTAACGTCTACTAAAAGGTAGGTGAATAACACTTCCGTCAGAGTTTAAACCTAATTAACTTTGTTACACCGTGTTTACACTAAATATTTAACCGTACATTAGTAACGTCTCAAGTGAACAACACTTCCGTCAAACCATGTAAAAAAATTCCGGACGTAAATGCAAAAAATAAGTTTTTTCCAATTGTTTCCTTAATAAGGAAACGTAATTATTACGGAAATCTTAATCGTTTATTTCTAACTTATTATGGAAATCGTGTTAGTAATAAAATGTGTTACTTAAAGGACCCAATTAGTTAGGAAACTGGACTCAAAACTATATTAGGAAACCAAGAACTTATACTAGGAAATGTATACGAAACCACGTAATTTTGAAAATCCTTAATTGCCTAACCAGTCTTATACAAGAAGCAGGCAAGATTATATGTCACATGTGAACAGGTTGCGCTTTGCGTTACGAACAATAGCCTTTGATTCTTTATGTTTTGATTTTTGATTTTTGATTATAGAGAGTTATTGATCTTTGATCCTTTGAACAGGCTAACCAGTTTTACGCTACAGAAATCATCTGTTCTTGACAGGTAAGCTATTCTTCTTCTAGAACCTTGCTCTAATCTCTTCTTCTGTTTTTTTTGTTATGTCGACGGACATAAGTAACTTAGGTGCTGGTGGTTCTGTCCATGATGATGATATTCTAATAAACGTATTAGCATGGTTAATATTTTGATTTTTGTTTTTCGTTTTACTTACTGTTTTGTTTTGATTTTGCATCCACCAGACTATAATCTGAAGAGTATCTTTTTTTTATTTCCTATAGGGGTTTGCACTTGAGAACTAAAATAATGACCTTTATATAAAGATTGCATCTGTGTTACATCACCATATTTGGGTCTCTGATGATCTGATTTTGTCAAACACGTAAAGTATCTCCACCAAACAGAAGATGATTGTTCCCAATTTTGTCAAAAATATGGACATATTGTAGGAGTAAGTTCTCCCAGTACAGCTCGCAGAGGAATGAGATGGAAGAAAAGTAACTTCTTTCAATTCTTTCGCACTGGGATAGTGGGACTTAGGTTCATGCATATTATAGGGAGTAATTATGCACTGCTTATGAAGAATATAAAGCTCCTTTCAATTTTGTATTTATAGTTTTGTTCTAAGCTGTGTTTCCGTTTAATTACGTTGTGGGTTTAGATAAAACAAGTGGTTTTCTTTCGTTGGATTTTAATATGAAAGTGGTTTTAAATAAGAAAATCTGTGGTTTTAATGGATCGTATTTTGCTGTTAACGTAGGTCAGGAGAGAAGTGAGCTCAGTAGCGAGGATGCTTTCAACTGTTCACAACTACATTGGCTTTGTTAAAGTGGAGGTAAGATAATTCATATGAACACACTTCAAAGTCCAAACTGGGACCATTTTAGGATAATGTACGTCTCAAATGTGCTATGGCTGCTTACCTAATTAACATGGTTGTCACCTGCAATGTTACTTTTTAATTTTATACAAATTCAATCATCACAAAATTACATTTGTATGGTTTAACATGGTTGCCGAGGGGGTGGACTCTCATTCATGAGAAAACCAGTGCGAGTTTCTTTGCTAATCATTTCTCTGTTATATTACCAAGCTTTAAAGTTAGTTAGAAGATATCAATGACTACAAGTTCTTTGTATATACTCCCTTCTTTAAGTTCCGACAAGATCCACAACACGCCAAATCAAAAATTGCATTACCACAGGGCGGGGCGAAGCCCTGCAAACGACAAATCAAAAATGCATCGACACCGGGTGGGGCGAAGCCCCGCGCACACCAAATTAAAAGAAACCGGTACAAATCTAGTAGAAGTTAACTTACAGACAATAAATATCAGTATATAAATATACCTGCATGTGTAAACACATCGGAAATGGATAGAAACATAGAATTGAAGTCGACAGGAATAGAGTTGAAGCCCATGAAATAGATAACTGTAGTTAGGCGTCATCGGTTAGTCATGTGAACCCGTCATTGGGTAGTAAACATTGTATCAGTATCAAGTATGAAATCAGAAAGCAACAAGCCAACATCCTTATTGTTACCACCACTTTGCGGTTAAAGGGCACAGTAATATATCAAAAAGAACATTTCAGTTAATATTGAAAATTTTATGGCAGGCTAAAAAAGTTATTTGAAAGCTAAGGGTGCAAAATATAATACCAGTTTATCACTTCATATCACAGACAATATCAATCATTTTCACTTTTGTCCTTTCGAAATTGTATCAATTGAATTTAATGATAAAAGACTCCCCGACCAGTCAATTGAAGTTGTACTGCAAAAGCCATGCGCACCGCAAGTAACAAACTTCTTTCAATGTGTACAATGAAATCTAAGCGCGTTCTCAGATATACCAACATTGTAGCATTGATTTCTGTACCTGTCTATGGAGTCGAACTCATAACCTCATGACCAAAAGTCATGGGCTCTACCTGTTGAGCTAAGTGTAAGTGACAAAATATAGCGTCTACCAACAACTAACAGCTAGAGTGTCCTGGAGCTCGGAACTAAGAAGGAGCTCAGTTGATATCGAGTAATAAGTCCTCACATCGAGCACGAACTGAAGATAATGACTTAACAGAGGACGAGACACGACATATAATATGATGACACGTTGAAGACGTGAGTTCTAGGGAAAGAAGTGAACATAATACCAAGACTGTCAAGATCAAGACCTGGAGATTGAGAGACATTGAAGATCGGAGGTCGAGAGATTAACTTACTAACAAAGTAAAGTACTATTGGATCATGAAGTAGGCATGAGTGGTCCCTCTGTATTAATGTGTTTAGCGTGAGAGACACTATAAACTAACTGTATATAAGGCACACTTTGTAAACTAAGATATATGATTCAGTCTAACTCAATCAATTAGAATAATCTTTCTGTGATTCTCTCTCCTACTTAGTTCGGATGATCGACCTAGAGATATAACTGGATAATCACCAACGACACCTAGAACTAAAGATCTACAAATGAAGATCGTTAATCAGATCGTGTCAAGAGATAGAATTAAACCAGTGAACTAATCATAACATTGTGTAGGTACGTATTTCGTAAGTATAATTCCCGATATGAAAATATGCATCTTCATTGGCGCCAACCAAGGATGCATCATAATATTGATTTTAATCTTGAATCTCTTTCAAAATCATAATTTTGATGCAAAATTATCCTTCATGAGGAGAAAAATGAATTTCACAATCAAAATTGCATCCACATATGATAATCTTGATCTAAAATCTTGCCTTAAAGGATAATTTCTTATAATATGCATGGACTATCTTGATCTGCATCTTAATATTGCTTGAATAGATCATAAAATCATGATCATTTCATGTTTTAGTATAATTTGCATCTAATTCATCTAGATTGGTTATTATCTTGATATATCTAAACTTCATATCGCTATTAAATCTAAAAAGAGCATGAACATCTTGATATATGTTAAAATCATTCGGATCTGTAATTTCAGCATGTGATTCGATAAATTTAAAGCGTTATTTTCTATTTTCAATCATCCTTCTTGCTAATTTCATCAATATGTTGATCTTGCCATCTTGAATGCATATTATCTCAAATGTTAGATCTTCTAGTAATCTCATCATAGAAATTCGAAGTGTAACACTTATATATATTTCAAGGATTGAGTGATTTGAAGCAGATTCAAAGTTAATTGATGAAATTTAGATCGATTAACAATATTAAAGCATAAAGAAGTTTTGTTTCTTCATTTTAACCAACCTACGTCGTTAGAGCATTGTTTCTAGAAGTTTTTAGATCTTGTAAGAATCTGGTCACAAAGTCAGAAACACTACTTTTATGCTAAAAATAAAGATTATATGATGGATTTAACAATTTCTGTCTATTTCTCGAGTTAAAACTAGCAAAAACGTGTCCAAATGAGATGAATCATAAACAAAAAGGCATGTTAAATGCATAACAAATGTCGATAAATAAATTCTATCAAAAGAATATTTCCGCGTTGGGTGGAAAAAGAGGACTCGAGATCTGAAAGATCCAATAAAATCGCATGATCAAATTGCTCACGTGTTTTTTGTCATCTTGTGTACTACAAGGAAAATGACATCTCAACCAGCGAGAAGAGTTCTACCACCTTGACATGGTATACTTCCTAAATCAATATACCAATATAAAGCACTTATCACTATTGGTATATTGTTCCTTGACACTTTGATCACAATATGATGATCAAGTATGTTATACTAAAGTTTCATATATATAACTTCGCATGTTATTTTTTCAACCAGAAACGACTTGAAAGCTTACGATATAGAAACGAACCAAGTCAAATCATGTATTACTAACCTCAAGTGGAAGGATGATGTCATCTTTGATGTCGATACGTCTTTGGAATCTTCAGGTACAGGTCTTCAGAGTAATACTTGTATATCTCAATATTTCTAGACTTCCTGGTCTAACCTAACGAAGTTGACTCTAGTAATCTAATTAAGTGACTTATGAGTTTTGATACTAAAATATGAAAATCAACCTTAACATACCAACGCTTGGTGGTTTTAACTGAGCAATGCTCTAACAAACTGAATCTCTTGGAGGGTGGATATAGTCTCAACTACATTCTAGTCCGAAATCTAATAGTAGGCTAGTGTCTGTAGCGGATTAATACAGTTTGGTTTTCAAATGTGGACGAGGTCCCGGATTTTTCTGCAGTTGCGGTTTCCTCGTTAACAAAACTTCTGGTGTCTTGTGTTTTTCCTTTTCCGCATTATATTGTTTATCTTTGAAGTAGGATTTACACTAGTTTTACATATTCAATCCCAGTGGAAACGTCCATATAAATAAGATGAGTTACGAGACTTGTTTCTTATAGAATTCGTATCTTGAAAGATAGATAACAAGTTGGATACTTGGCGGAATCAGATATGAATATATTGGATACAACTATATTGGCGGAATCAGGTTCACGGACTCTTTTGTCTAGACTTTCTGATTAAGAAGATATAGATATAAACTATATAAACTATATATATATATATATATATATATATATATATATATATATATATTGTCAATCATTAAACAACATTTTATTTAAATAAATAATTTAGATATATAAAGTGAAAACCAAGGCGCCAAACAATTTGATGATTAAATAAGTTGAACAACGAATGATTGTTAGATGTATAATAATAAAATGGGCGAAAAGAGAATGAAATTTTTTACCGAAAACACTTGTTAAACAAGTTTTCTTAAACATAATATTGCTCGATCACACTTCAGAAGATTGAAGCTCGTTACCCTAGAAATTGTATCACGGATAGTTTTCTGATACAATCTACGAATAACACAACCAAAAATTACCCATTAAAGAACTTCACAGCAAGATGAAGAAATAAAAACAAGTACGTATAAGAAGAGGCGAAGCAAGAAGATCAAGATGACTGCAGAGGATAATAGGTCTACTTGGGATGAGAAAAACATTTATGGAAGGATTTTTTAGATAGGCCGAAGAGGGAGGTGCAATTAATGGTAAATCAATGGTATTGAAGATGCTAAAAAATGTAAGCCAAACAAGCAGAAAAGGGTCATAATTACCAATGCACGTTAAGCTTGCTGAGAAACTTTTATGGTAACAAAATCTTTAACGTCTGTTGGATATTCTCCCAGATAAAAATTTGGTAATAAAATAGTTCATTTATCATTTTATTTTTTGAAAGAAAAATTCAAATAAAGTTCGATAAAATAAAAATCTTAACTATGATTGGTCAAAAAGAATATACATGGGAAAAAAGATCATCTCTAAGCTCTGTTGATCGAAAATGAAATGGATGTTTCAGAATTAATCGCAAGCTAAGGTTACCTATATTGCTTAAGAAAAAACTATTATATATATAAAAGATAGTAAAGATAATTACTTAGAAGACTTTTATCATAATTCAAACGTGTTCATATTTATTTAAAAAGTGTTAATTTGATATTTGTTTTTAAATAATTTAGTAGTGAACAAATATTTTTATTACCAAACATGCTTAGATTCTCGTCCCTCTTTACATAGCTTCCAAAATTTAATTAAAGATACATGGACACTCAGAAAAAAGTATGTACAAAATCAGACTCTTTCATCAAGCATATTGATCTCTATTTATTTTAACAGAATTTTTTGTTTTTTTACATTTTGTATTATGTAGAAAACTTTAAGAGATCATTTATTGTGATACAAGTAGAGTAATAATGGTCATTTTCCTAAAATAGGCCTTATTAATTACAATCTAATGGATATTCTTTTGAGAGAATAATATTCTGATGCATGCATATCAATCTTATCTCTGACATTGCTAATTACTGCACATTATCATGTACTATATAAGATAGTAATTAGCCATCCTTTATACTCTAAATTAAAAATGGCTTATCTCAAGTCAATTTTAGTAGGGATTTTAATGATACTTGTTCTATGTTTGAGTGTGTTGTCTAAATATGGAGTAGGTAAAAACTGTACTAATGTATCACAAGAAGAAAATATGGAGATCGAATAACAACTTAAGATTCTCAATAAACCACCAATAAAGACCATAATTGTAAGATATATTGCTCCTCATCTCCTCCTAATAATTTTATTTACATAATAAGAGTTTGAATAACATCTGAGCAAATTTTGTTTAGTATAACAACTGCGTGTGTCTGCATGATTTTCTTTCGATTTTTCTTTTCTAACTTTTTCCCTTTTCTACATATATTTCAGACTAAAAAGGGTGATACTATAGATTGCATCGACATCTATAAACAACCTGCTTTCGACCATCCATTACTTAAAGATCATAAGATCTGTTGGAATTTGAAGTTAAAAATAATTATGTGAGTGAAAATAGTTTTCAATATTTAAACTCCAAGAGATGTGTTTGGGTTATGGATTTTCACCATAAGACACCTAGTCATTAATAGGTGTTATGGAGAGTCACTATTGGCCATGGTGAGTCACCTATTGGTGAAAAGACACCTTGTAGAGTCACTATTGATTCTATAAATACCCATCTCTTCATTTAGTTTTATATGTGTTTTTCAACAAGTTTTTGAGAAGAAGAAAACAAGACTTTATGTCAAGAGTCAGAGTCATTTAAGAGCACAGTAATTGTAAACATTCGCCGGCATAATAGTATTTTAGTGCTACTTACTATAAGGCGTGATCGTTGTATCTTGGAAGGAGACATCCGTAGAACCGTGAGCACTGTATGCGGGGATGAATTGTCTTTAAGGAAAGAGGATTACCTCGCCTCGATCAACCAATCCGATAAGTCTTTCTAACTCTCTTTTTGTTAGTATTTTGTTTGTCGTATGATTATGATTTCAGAGAAACCGAAACCGCATATTTTCCCAACAATCTTAAAGACAATTCAATTCTTTTCGGTTTCTTTGGGAAATATTTATAGCACTCCTTAGAATGTTATTTTGTGAAGTAGGTAAGTTTATCACTATGACTCTGATATGCAGACCCCACTGTTAAAAACTGTAGCATAGCAAATCTTATTCAGTGCATTGTTGATGATTATTTTATTCTATTTTAACTAACTCATACATGATTCGTATGGTTGGTGCTTATCATTATTCATCAAATAAGTGTAAGGGATTAGTTACAGAACAGAAAACAACCACACCTTTCGTTTGATGACTATAATATGTTTGCACGACTTTAATCATGTAACTGTAACCGCTCGTATGGTTTAGGGAATTAGTTACAGAGACACTAATAAATGTTGTCGATTAAGGTTTGTGTTTTCAGGTTAACGAATCTCTGGCTCTAACTTTTCGTGTTAAGTACAAAACCTAATAATTAATTAAGGAACATAAATTGAGTTCTGATCAATTCAATGAAAGTTTTGGGTTTCATGGCTATTCTGAAAGTGATGATGTTTTAGACATCCTTTTACAGAGTAATGGAGGGAATAGCCAATTGAACGAAAAACCAAAGACTTGAATTTTTAGTTACTAATCGGTTACGATTTGAAATTCATGTTTAGAGAAAGACATGAATGGTGTCTCTTTGAAGAGACGCAAGTGAATTTATACATTGATTTACATGATGGATGATCAGACCATTATAGGTTTTTGTCTTACCTCTCTCCTTCTCTTTGATCTTGTTGCTCTGACCAAGTTCGTACCAATTTAAGAAGGAATGACACAATTCTTAATGGCTATTAAAATTTTGAATCCAAGGTTGATTAATTGGTCACGGTGTAGTTAACAAGGTGTTAATGTGTGGATTTGATACCGATATAGATCAGAACGGCGGAAATGATGCTGTTGACATGTTTTTTACTTGTGATGGCTGGAGTTGGTACATGGTGAGAAGATATACCCTCTCAAACATGAATACAAAGGTGTATTCGTTGGTGTGTCCATCATTTTTTGGTGCTGGCAGGAAAGAAAATGCTCTGATGCCTGGCGATGGTGAAACAAAAACATCAAGTTTGGTAATTACATTGATTGGTTATCACCGTACCAGGAAGAATCATTCTGGTCGCAGTTCTGACACGCCTTTTAAGTAGTTTCATGACATTTGTGAATATGATCATTATGTTGGGTAATGGAATAGAAGATTCCCCGGTGATGCTAGGAAATCTTTCCTTTCTTGGACTAGGTCATCTAGGTTCATGGATGATCGAGATATGATCTTATTAGAGCGAATGACTGGTTACAATGGACGAATTGAAATCATAACATTTCATACGGAAAACGAAATATGAATGGATGATTCCGGAACCATTAATTTCGGTTGGTACTGGCAACTGTATATGCGAAGTTTGGTGCTTTATTAAGTGCAATCTTGTGATACAGATTTTAAAGTATCCCACAGTTTGCTAGTTCCCATAAGTGGGAGTTTTTTTACTCTCAAGAAAAGTGTTCCGGAGCTGTCACCATCCATTGGTTTTATGTCTTTGTGGAATAGCCATAAATGACTAAGATTTTGAAAAGAAATTTTAATGACAGTTTGAATGGAACATGTGATTAAAATTCAATCATTACGATCTTACAGAAGACGTTAGAATAATGAATTGAGTTTTATTTTGGCGCCCAAAAAGCAGAGATAAATTCTTAAAAGTAGTACACCACAGAATTGTGGGGGTGATGGTCATAACAAGATTGTTATGATGAGAAATTTATCAAAATGTGGGGGTGTCTAGAATAGTGTCATGGAAGGTTCCTATAACTATGAGGTCAACGCAGCACCATAAAGCAATTGCTCTCAAATGTGCGCACATCTAAAGAAATAGTATATGAGAACTGTATCAAGTCGATAAAGGATACGAATTCTAGTGAGAGATTATAATTGCATCATCGAGGGGAATGGGCTTATAGCCTTATTAAAAAGTAAGTTGCAGCGGTAACCCAACCTAAGCGATTGGAGATCCCATGGTCTAGGTTCAAAAGGGAAAACTAAGTTGTGACGAACTCGCCAGATAACACTGAAAGAGATTTTCTCTTTCCCATTCCTATGATAATACTCAGTGTTGCCTTTCACGTAAGAGGTTGAGATTTTCTCTTAATGATTCCTATAACTTTGTCTAACTAAGAAAAGTATGGTAGGAAACTTTCAAATAGGAGATCACCTATATGAGTGAGAAGTGGGGCCGCTTCTATGATAACTTTAAAGGCTAGGTTAATCTAGAGCACTCGTAGAATTCCAAGAACGTTCAGGGCCGAAATGAACACAACCGAGAATTTGACGATTATAAGGAAATATAATGTGTGAGATTTATTGTATCGATTTACATCAACGGTTGACAATTCAACGACATCGCGTCCACTAATTGGCTAGTAAATCCGGTAGATTTTCACTAGGTTTGGTTCAAAGCCAAAAGCTACCATCTACCGATGCATTATATTTTCTGCTTGTGCTCTTAAAAGTTTTAAGTTTTGTTTAGTCGGTATTTTTCACTCATGTGGGGGATTGTTGGAATTTTAAGTTAAAAATTATTATGTGAGTGAAAATAGTTTTCAATATTTAAACTCCAAGAGATGTGTTTGGGTTATGGATTTTCACCATAAGACACCTAGTCATGAATAGGTGTTATGGAGAGTCACTATTGGCCATGGTGAGTCACCTATTGGTGAAAAGACACCTTGTAGAGTCACTATTGATTCTATAAATACCCATCTCTTCATTTAGTTTTATATGTGTTTTTCAACAAGTTTTTGAGAAGCAGAAAACAAGTCTTTATGTCAAGAGTCAGAGTCATTTAAGAGCACAGTAATTGTCAACATTCGCCGGCCTAATAGTATTGTAGTGCTACTTACTATAAGGCGTGATCGTTGTATCTTGGAAGGCGACATCCGTAGAACCGTGAGCACCGTATGCGGGGATGAATTGTCTTTAAAGAAAGAGGACTACCTCGCCTAGATCAACCAATCCGATAAGTCTTTCTAACTTTCTTTTTGTTAGTATTTTGTTTGTCGTATGATTATGATTTCCGAGAAACCGAAACCGCATATTTTCCCAACAAGATCCAGGTACCCCACACATACATAACGATATAAGTCATATCTCACTGCATGTTGTTGCACAATTTCGCAAACCCTTCTGATAAACCATTTACGTATAAGAAAGAAGGTCACCACCATCCACATACTTTCTTATGGCATCATATTTGTAGTCTCAAAATTTGTCGCGTAAAATTGATTTAGAGAAATGTAATAATTGTAATCTATACCTAAACGTTATGCATTGATATTTATATTATATCTAATTACAATCATTGGTACGTACAGATGGAACCAAGTTTTATTCGAAAACAAAACATCAGTAAGATAGAATCATCAGACACAAAGGCTTCATCAGAACAGATTCATCAGCTTGGCAAAGAAATTGTTTGTCCAGTAGGAACAGTCCCTATTCGAAGGACCACAAAGCGGGAACTGATCTTTTCTAATCTTTTAAGAAAAAATAAACAAAATGATACAAATGGTAAGCTCCTCCTGCGGATGAATCATCACGTAAGTAATAATTCTTTTAACTCTTTGAAAATAAACTTTTTGAAAACAAGAATTAAATAGTTGCCTTCAAGAAAAATGGAAAGTAATAGCTTCTATTCTTTGTTTTGATCTAGTATGTATCTGTAGAAACACCTTACACATATACGGTATACAATGGAGCTATAGCTAGCTTTGGAATTCATACTCCATCCGTAACTCCGGATCAATATAGTACATCTCAAATGTGGATTCAGAATGGCGTGGGGCATGCAACAAATAGCATTGAAGCCGGATGGGCTGTAAGTCATTAGCTATTAATATTGATCAATCACCACTTACAATACTAATAATATTAGTGCAATAGCTAACCTGATTTGTACATGTAAACATTAGTGTACGCAGTCCACCTAGATTGGATGTACAACCTGCTTGAGGAGAATGTTTAGGCACTACTGGTTGATGACCTGTGTGCACAACGAACATGAAAAAACGTGTTCACAAATCATATTATGTATATTAGTATTAATTGATCTGCTGTAATTTTTCGGATACCAACTTTGGTCTTTAATAATGAACTTTTTTTAGGTATACCCGGAACTTTTTGGTGACCATAATACAAGAATTTTTAGCCAATGGACAGTAAGATTATGCCTGATCACTTTTATTGAAAGCATTATCCTGGCGAGTGAAAACACGCTGGTTGATTCTTATTATTCATGTGTACCTGCAGGCTGATGGATATATAAGCACGGGTTGTTTTAATACGATGTGCACAGGTTTCGTGCAGATACATTCTCAAATTCTATTTGGTGCAGCTTTAAATCCCCTAACACCCTATGGAAAAGAAGTATTTTTTAGTGTGATTATGGTAATTAATTTTCTGGACTGGATTTTGTTCGTGAGAGATGAAAAATAACTTTTATAAAAAGATTTATCGCAGTGTCTTTCTAACATCTATTCCCTTAGTTCAAATATCTTGTGTCCACAGTAAATATGTTTTTTCAATTTGTTGAAATTATAACGAAATAACATTTGAAACCATTACCATAGTAATAGTCGCCAAAATGGAGGAGAGATTAATAACATTATTTATATATGGTAACAGGATGAAGATACTAAAAGTTGGTGGTTCTGTATTGGCAATGAACATAAAACGCCCATTGGGTACTGGCCAAGTGAGATCTTCATTTATCTTCCAGGCGCTTCATTAATCAGATTTGGTGGAATAGCTGGTGCAATGCCAAATACACCAAGTCCACCTATGGGAAATGGAAATCTACCAACAGAAGATTATAAAATGGAATCAACGGGTTTTATGCGATTTTTACAAGTCGTTGAAGTAAATGGAGACACAAGATACTTCGGTAATTCTGCAATAACACAAAAAGATACAAGTGCTGATTGTTATGACATTATCTTCCGCAAGTACGGCTATTGGAAAAGACGCAAACATGGTTACAATTCTATGATATTTGGGGGGCCTGGTGGTAATTGCCCATGATTATGAGATTCATTTTCAACATCATACGGCATACAACATCTTATAAATGCTCTACAAAAGTGTTATCTTTTCACTAATAAAGATCATTGTAACTGAGCGGTTCAATGTTTATTTACTAGCCGGAGGAAAATAAGATTAATGGGAATAAAGTTCGCGATCTATTTTTTATTTTTTTTAAATCTCTCTTATGCTAGGGATTATTGCTCGTTTCTTAAACTAACGAACGAACGAACATCCGTTCCTAAAACAATAATTTTGTGAAAGTTCACACACACATATATATGTATACCTATATATAATTTTTTTAACATGAACAAGTTACAAAAAAAAAAAAAAAAGTACTTGGTCGGTGCCGGCCGGTGGCGACGATGGCCGGTCGGTGCTCCGGCGAATTTTTTTGCTCCTTTTCCTGCTGCTCGGACGTGAAAGGGTGGAAGAGATGAAGGTGGTGGTCGGTCGTTGGGAGAAATATTAAAAAAAAGAGGTGCTTCTCCCTTTTGTAATAAATTTATTTCCTAAAACCTAATTCCACAAGGATTTCCTTTCTTGGGCCAGGCCCGATGCTAAGACGACCAAGATTAGACGTTCCACCACCCAAATCAGCGGTGCCACACCAATTTATGCTCACCAGATGATGCTCCATCATGCTACTGGGATCTTCATTCAAGCAATGGCTCGCTCGTACGCGACATCATTTTGAGCAAATCGAAAATACGGTAACATTCCTTCTTACGACTAAGTTCAATTACTTATTTCGTTAACTAGAAAAAAATCATCATCCAGTGATTACTGCGGAACATGACTGTCCCTCACTAAGCAGGGGACTTAATGTTGATGGTGGATTTTTGACGAAGGATAAAATCGTCAAATCATAACTTTGCATATTTCTGACCAGCTTCAGACATGTATGTGAAGTTTGTATTTCAAAATTCGAGCATGAAAGCTCATGCCATTATAATCTCTGACTGAGTGTACTGCCTCTCAGAGCATACATGAATATCCAGTCTCTCAACTGAGACCACGACATATTTCATTAACTGGGCAATTTCAGTAATCACTTCTGTATAGAATCGAAATGAATGGACGGCTCCTAGATGTATTAACCACTAGTATAGAGCAATAACGTCTTCAGGATGTCGTTATGTTCCCTGACTTTACAGAATAAACATTCAAAACGAGTATTACACTTCAACTAGCTCATACCTCGATTTTTGAATAATGCTCATAGACAGCTTGCCTGCTAGTATAGAGCCATCAATTAATTATTTTAAGTTTATTATAATATTTCATTACTTAAATTCATGACTTTTCCCAGTAGAATTCCATGGGTTAGTAATAAATATTCGACGTACGGGCATCTGGGCCACCACCGAGTAAGCCCCGAGAAAATGGTGCGAGTGTACTTAACAATAATGCACGAACGAGCACCCGAACACACGAACGAGCACTCAGAAATATGGACAAACGAGGAGACCTATGCAAAATAGGGAGGAAAATAATATTAATAAAATAATAAAGAGTTTCCTAGGGGGACCGGGCCCACCGGCCGGCCGGTCCCGCGCTTTTTCTTTTTATTTTATCTTATTTTTCCTAATCTCATGAAAACTTCTTCATTCGAGCAAACTTCATTGTTTGAGCAAAACTCTTAGTTTCTCCATATTTTCCTTCAGACGATGAAAAAATAAAAAAAAATACGGAAGGGTGTCATGGGACCGGGCCACCTAGCCGGCCAACCATGCCCTATCCGTGAACGGTCCCATACCTTACAATCCCTTATTATTTTTTTATTATTTTTTCCTTCATCTCATGAAACTCCTTCGTTTGAGCAAAAACCCTGGTTTTTCGTATTTTCTCAAATAATTCTCAAACCATCAAAAGGCCAAAAAGTCAAATGGTCACATGACCGACTAGGCTACTCATGACAAATATTAAAATATAATATTCTCAAGATATTGGTCGCACGAGCAAAGTTCTACTTGCTCATTCGAGCAAAATCGAGAGTTTCAGTCAAGATCAAACTCTTCTGAAAATCCAAAATATTGCTCGAACGCGCGTCATAAAATATCAAAATTCTCATAATTGAGACACGGACAATATAGTGACATGGGCATTCTACCTTGACCGACCAAGGTCGTCCCTTAGGTTTGCAAGGAGCCGGTCTCACATACTTTCACAATTTTGACCTAATTAATCTTCTACAGTTCATATTGGGTTCAAACTCTTTCCAACCAACTTGGAACTTGATCAATTGACCACCAGCTGGTCCCACGACCACCAGGTCCGGTTTTCATATCCCTTGGTCGGTCCCTCATCTCTCCATAATTAGGTTTTATTACCTGACGATCAGACGAGCACCATTTTAATAAATGATTAAACCAGCATTTAATCATTCTTTCACCAACTGGTCTCCAAAAGAATTTGGCGTTTGCTCATCCGAGCATATGGGCGCTACATGGTCGGCCCATCATCCCATGTAGCCGTCCCTCTCACTCATTGATTTTCAGTAAATCATCAATTGATCAGCAATCGATCAAAATTAAGGTTTCGAACCAAATGCTCTGCAAAGCATAATTCTGAATAGGTTCAAATACCGGTATTTTTATGTTGATCCAGCAATCAACGTTCTAATTAATCATATTTAGTCCAGCTACCAATATTTTAAATTGATATTTTATTTGGTCGCGCTACCAATAATTCATGAAACGAGCAATATTTGCTCGGGATAGGAATATTGGTTCAACTATAAATATTTAATTATTCACGTGAGCAATACTTCCTCACACGAGCAATATTTGCTCAAATTAGCAATATTGATTCAACTATCAATACTCAGTAATTCATCAAATGAGCAATATTTGCTCAGATTATCAATATTCATCATGTTGATTCAATTATCAACATTCATTCGAGAATTATACATCTATCTCAACAGACATGCTCAATCCATGAATCATAGAGTATTCGTCAATCATGCTCGACTCAACAATATTAAGACTCGTCATCTAATCAAGTCAATAATTGACTAATTAAATACACGTCTGCCTTGCAGACTCCACAATCATGAGACACCAATCATGTCACATGGGGGGATATTAATTAGGGTTTTGGTCTGGCGGCCTACGGCACGTGTGTTCACCCATGATGAGAAATGTGAGTAAGTCGTGCAAGCAGTTAGAGGAATTAGCAAAGTAGTGGGTGGACAATCAACCAAGTCTCCGCACGACGTGGAACTAGTTTAACCATGATTTCCCACTTTCTACTCTTTCACTCCAGCAAATGTCACACTTCATGGGATCAATGTGTCTACTATTCTTGCAATATAAATGAGTCTCTGGATCCATGATTGAAACAACAAAAATGCTCGTCTAAGAAAAGAATTCTCATTTGCACAAGAATTCTCGTCTGAGCAATCACTCTCACCAGAGCGAATTCAATCAATCAGAACTTATCTTATTTCTTCACGCAGAATACACAACACATCCGCAATCCTTGATCATCATTGATCTCACACACTTCTCACCTTCCCTCTTACAGATCAACCCATCCTCTCTTGTGACCAAATTGACTCCGGAACGACCATTGTCTTGGTTTAGGCCGGAGTCATACATATTGATCTCTCGAACTCAAAGCACTCTCGTGCAGTGCATCTGTTTGCAAAAGGTTAAATCAATTTGCTTGGTCGAGGAGTCTCCTCCGCACAGTCTTCTCTTTACTTTCATATAAAACCAACAAATCGTTTTCTCCCATCAACAACCCTGCAATGCACTTTTTTATAAATAACACAACACGGATTAACCACTCAAAAACTTGGCAGCAGGATAAAAAACATAAAGTAAACAACCAAGTGCACAATATAAAAGATGAAGCAAAATTATGGAGATGACGACAGACGATCATAGATCGAATTGGGTGAGGAAAATATTTGCGAAAAAATTGTTTACATAAGAAGAAGTGAGAGGTTCAACTAATGACGAACTAGAGTAATTAATTATTATTGCACGTCAATTTTTCGAGATTTTTTTTTGATAATATAATCTTGGTAGTACGCGTGAGAGCTCTCCCAGAGAAAAATTTGCTAAAAAAATAAAAATAGTTATTTAATTTTCTTTAGAAAATTGAAGAATAAAGCTCCGTAAGAAAAATCTTGACCATAATTGGCCAAAAGAGTATGTTATGGGCCAAAATTACATGGCATTGTTGGATTAACCACGATGCTCGATAAAAACTCAGTTTTTATATATTAGAAACTAGATATTTAAAAGTAAATAATTTGAAGACTTTTCTCAGGCTTAATTTTGTGTAAACCTTTTCCAAAAGTATTATTTGGCATTCTGAGTTGCTTCGTTAAGTTTTTAATAGATAGTTTCACTACCAACATGCGATAAGAACATCATCCCCTCACTACATAATTCCCACAATTAAATTAAATGATCAATATCAATTGTAAGATGAACACTTGGTAGAGAATGAGTACAAAATAGAACTCCTTGTATCAAGCGTATTAATATCTCCATTTTCTATTATGTGGGATAAACTCCAAAAGATCATTTAATATAGTGCAGATAGAGTAATAATGGTAACTTCTCTAAAATAATCCTTATTAATTACAGCATAATCCCATTGGATATTCTTTAGAAAGAACAATATCCAAATGCATGAAAGTAATCTTAATTCTGATTTCGTTAATTACTATACAAGAATTACCATATATATATATATATATAGCACTAACAGGTCATCCTTTTTACTCAAAATTAACTAAACATGGTTTATTTCAAGTCCAGTCTAGTAGATACTTTAATGATACTTGTTCTATGTTTGAGTGTCTTGTATAAACATGGAGCAGGAGAAAACTATACTAACGTATCTGAAGAAGAAAATATGGAGATTGAAAAACAACTCAAGATTCTCAATAAACCTCCAGTCAAGACGATAATGGTAAGATAATTTTCCCTCATCTCTACTAAATGATTTTCTTTACATAATGCGAGTCTAAATACCATTAGATTTAGTGTAACAATCGTGTATACATTGTTTTTTTGTGTCATTTTCTTTTGATTTCCACTTTTCTAACTATTTCTTTTTCTTTGTATACATTTTAGACTAAAACGGGTGATGTTTTTGATTGCATCGACGTCTATAAACAACCTTCTTTCGACCATCCACTACTTAAAGATCATAAGATCCAGGTACTCAATCCAGACATATATAAAAAATTAAGCCATATCATTGCATGTTATTGCAAACCCTTTTATTAACCATTACGTATGGGGAATAAGATAATTATTCACATACTTTTTGCTGGAATTAATTTGTAGTCCCAAATTTGCTTGCACTGGAGTCATTTAAATAAATGCAATAAATAGAACAAACATCTACAACCTCATTTCTGCATTATTAATATTATCTAATAGCAAGTACGAGTAAATGTGTGTAGATGAAACCAAGTTATTTTAATCGAGAAGAAAATATTAGTAAGATAGATGCATCTGTCAGAAAGGCATCATCGATAAAGATTAATGAGCTTCACAAAGAGATAGTGTGCCCAGCTGGAACAGTCCCTATTCGAAGGACCACAAAGCCGGAACTTATATTTTCTAATCTTCTAAAAAGGAGTAAACAAAATCAGACCGATGGCTACCCCCACAGCCATATGTATCATCATGTAAGAATTCCTTGACTTATTTATGCTATAATATCCGCTAAATAACAATTTATTAGTTGTCTTTTAGAAAAATGGAAAACTAACAACTTCTCTTTATTTTTTTCTTGATTTAGTATGTAACTGTAGAAACGCCTTACAACGAAAAGAACGAATACTATGGAGCTAAAGTTAGTTTTGGAATACATAAGCCATCAGTAACTTCCAATCAATTTAGCACATCTCAAATGTGGATTCAGAATGGGCCCCGGGATCAAACTAATAGCATAGAAACCGGATGGGCTGTAAGTACACATTAGTTAACAATATATATATATATATTGCCTAAATTTGTTGGGATACATAACTTGTTTGAGGCAAATCTTTGGGAAATGGTTGCTGGCTTGTGTACACAGTGTGTATTAAAAAAATAAACGTGTATTGACTGATCTGTTGTAACTTTTAGATACTAAGTGTGGTCTTTAATCTTGAAATGTTTATAGGTATTTCCAGAACTCTTTGGTGATGATGCTACCAGAACTTTTGGCTATTGGACAGTAAGATTGTCATCACTTTTTGTTGCAAGCCTTATCTCGATCTGTGAAAGAACACCAATTAATTCTTATTATCATGTATGTCTCCACAGGCTGATGGATATAAAAACACGGGTTGCTTTAATATGCTTTGCCCAGGTTTCGTGCAGGTGCATACCCGAATTCCATTTGGCACAAGTTTAAATAATCCAGTACCCGGTACTGGAGACGGAGTATTTTTCTGGGTATTTCGGGTAATTAACTACCTCAACTGGATTTTGGGAAAATAACTTTTACAAAAATCTTTATCGCTATGATTTTTTAAGTCTAGTACCCTTAGTTCGTTCCATCTTGTGTCAACGGTAAATACTTTTTTCTACAATTAATGAAATTATACCAGTATAGTAATTAAAGCTAGTACCATGTTGATGGTCGTTCTAACGGAGATTGATTAATAACACTTCTTTATATTCCGATAACAGGATAAAAAAGAGTCACAATTGGTGGTATTATATGGGTAATGACGATTCAACACCAATTGGGTACTGGCCACAGGAGCTCTTTACTCATCTTCCATACGGTGCGTTAGTTAAATTTGGTGGAATAGCAGGTGCAAGGCTAAACGCACCAAGTCCACCTATGGGAAATGGAAATTTACCGACAGATGCTTATGTAATGGGGTTTTATGCGATATTTGCAGATCCTTGAGGAAAATGGAGGCACGAGTTACTTCGGTAATTCTGCAGTACCAAAGAAAGATCTTGATACAAGATCTGATTGTTATGACGTTATCTTCCGTAAATATGGTGCTTGGAAAAGACATAAACATGGGTACAATTCTATGATATTTGGGGGTCCTGGTGGTAATTGCATATGATTTTTCATCAAAATAAATATGGCATAAAGTAACTTATATATGTCGTATCTTTTCATAAATAAAGATTGTGGTATCAACAAGGTTTAATGTTTTGTTTACTAGAAAATCAAACTAAAATTAATGAGAACAAGGTTGATGGTCTAGTTATGTGATCAAAATTACTCTTACCATCAAATAATTGTTAATGGTATTTGTTTTTTTTTTCTTGAAGCTGAATGGTTAAAATTTATAAAAATCAAAAGCAATTACAAATATTTGCTATTTACAAGCAAAAATAAATAATATACAAGAAGTTATAAAATTACAGATGTTGTCAAAACTTTTTTTGTTGAAAAAAATAAATTTACAGAAGCTAAATCTTTATAGACGATTCTCCATTATACTCTGAGAGGCGATTTCCAGTAAACTTTGTGTGATTGGTAGGGAAAAACCATTCTTAAGTGATAGTGGTTCATTCGTACCTTGGAGCGATATCCCTAGTTTTCTAACATATCCTAGTTATCACTTCGTTCCATCTAGTTACACAAGCTACAAATATCACATGCTATTTCCAAAAAAAAAAAAAAAAAAAAAAAAGAAGAAACTACACAGCTAGTTATTTGTTTTTATGCAAACGCGTCGGGTTAGGGCATTTTTTTTCTTGATGGGAGGGCATTTTATTACTCACCACATTGGGGTATACCCAAATTAATTGGGGTATACCAAAATTTATGTGAATACCAATATTCTCGTGGGCACGTGTCACGTATCTGGCGGTCGGGTGCAAGTTAACAAAGTAGCCCTGGCGATACATAGGTAAATATCATATCCCTTCCTGATCTACTTTACCCATCTCGAGGAAGGATACCTCGACGGCTTAGATGGTAAAGTAGATCCTAGCATAGGGAGGTGGCAGTTGTCAAAGGGACAAAGGTAGCTGACATATCTAATCAGCATTTAATGCCGCGAGCCTTATCTACACGTTTGGTCAAAGCGCGTGGAGGAAAAGTGAGATGGCATTGTCTGACTAGCGAAGACATGCGGTGAACGAAGGTACAACCTATACTAAGGTTGGGGAGTTCACGAGGGAACGTAGGTCAGCTGAGATGGCAGGGCTCGATTGGAGAAAGCGTGCGGCCAACAAAGGTACCATTTGTACGGAAGATACATCAGGATACGATAGACCCAAAGACAGCGAAGATGTTTCTGGAGCAGAAGGGGCTATAAATACCGAAATCCACCAACAAATAAGGGCATTCAATACCCAAAGGAAGGAAGATCTAGCCTTAAGCTTATACCTTTATAATGTTTAGAACTTAAGTATTTACTATAGCTTGAGTTCTCTCTATTACTTTGGGAATAATTTAAGATCTTTGTAACCAACCACTACTTAATACAAAGAAACACTCATTACCCTGTGGACGTAGACGAAAGTTGAACCACGTTATCTCTTATGTCTCTTGATAACTTAGTAGCATTTACATTACCACAATATTGTTCGTTATTATTTTATTTATTTTGAGTATCTTTCATTACTTAACATATCAGTTCAACTGAGGTATCATTAATACTTAGTATTGGATTCTCTGAGCTGTATACATTATGTAGATTATGGGAAAAATAGTAGTCACAGTTTGGCGCTAGAATAGGGCTCCGCAAGTCTGAGTTATTATTATCATTTTTGTGTTTTACAAATCTTTCTTTTGAAAAAGAGATCTTAGTATAAAAAGGATGGATCTCACTTCCTAGTGTTACGTTCATCTTTCCTTTACGTAAGTTCTTTGAGTTTTTAGCCTCAAAATACTTGCACTATTATAGATCTACAAAGTTTTCTTCTCAAACGTATTCAAAAACATTAATCTTTTGTTTGTACGAGGAAACCCTTTCCGACAAAGTATCCTTTGGATCTGAGTATCTCTTAACACTAGGGAATCTCAGTGAAAATTTAAGGAGAATAAACCTTAAAAAGAATTTACTAGCTTCAAATCTCTAAGGATCTGACACATTTTTTGGTTTTTACAAACATTTATTACCGCTTTTTCACATAGGTGTCAGCCAAAAATTAATTGCCCATCTTTTCAAACCTCATTCGGGGAGTTTTCTAAAAAGATGCTTAGTCGCCTTTTGTGTCAGAGCATTAATTGTTACTTTAACGAAGGCCCAAAACAAGCGGACCTTGTCATTTTATTATGTGTTTTCAGGACAAAGCCAAAGGTATGCAGAAACCAAGTGACGTACCATCAAGTTCAAGACCCGCTGTTACCATAGGAAGGTCACAAAACCCGTCACGTGCAAATCAAAGAACCGAAGCATAGGACGGACAAAGCGAGATAGCAAGAAGAACGACAGCCAACCGACCACCTATTCATGTGGAGGGGATGGGGCAAACATATGGAGTACAACCATATTACGGCATGCCGTTACCGGAGACTGCTCATGTTACGCAACCCCCTGTATCTAACGGAGGGTAACCCAGAACCTTAGCTCCTAACGAACGAGGGTTGGGGAATCTAACACCAGTTCAAATCAATCATGGTGCTCCAGTAATAGAAGAAGAAGTAGAAGACTCTTAAGACCCGACCGACAGTACTCCTCAGGGTGGCGGAGTTCACAACAAAGAACAAATGACAGAGTAGGTGGTAGCTCTGCTATTACGCAACAAGGAGCATAAGGATGCGATGCACATGATGGATCAAGAGAACCAGAACCTGAAAGACTTGCTGGAAGTACAGATCGAAGGTTCCCAAGCTCACCCTCCTTTAAAGAGGCATGATCAAGGAGCTATCTCAGGGCATCGAAGGGGTGGTCACGTCAACCCACCGAAGGTCGACCCGCTAGGAGGAGCAAGAAGAACAAGGCACGATCCAAACGAGATGGATCCTTCATATAGGCCCTCTCAGTCTTACTATGATGAGACATTAACCAGGGATGCTCACAACGTGGAGATGGTCATGGAACAAATGGAAAAGATGCGGAAAGAAATCCAAGGATTAAAAACCGGTCATGCAAGCGCAAGATTAGAGGAGGTGCTCCAGGAAGCGACAACTTCTCTGTTGTCTCATTGCATTCTGAGGGAACCTATCCCTGCGAAATTCCAAGTACCTACGTTCCAGGCATATAATGGTACCTCAGATCCCGCAGCTCACCTACGATACTACACTTGTGTCCTTGATCATTGGGAAAGAGATGAGGTAGTACTTTGTAGATACTTTCCCGCCATCTTAACAGGATCAGCACTCGCATGGTACGACAACCTACCATCGAATTCAATTGACTCGTTTGAGCAATTTTCAACCGTGTTCTTGGAGACGTACATATACAACAAGACTACGAAGGAAGGGTTAGATAGGTTATTCTCTTTAGATATCGGACCCCAGGAAACATTGATGTCAGACAGGTGGCAAAAAACATGTCAAGCAATCGGAAAATTCAACTTAGAAATTAGCATTAATTGCTAATAAGTATGGACTTGATCGGACATCAGCTATCTTCGTGGAGCTCCAAAATCGGACCCTTGATTCCTAAGGGGAGCTTCGGGTCGTTCAAGACCACTACATCAGACTTGAAGAGATCCAGAAGGACAATCCCAGAGCACAAACCAAAGCAACAGCTGCTCCGCAGCGAACCAACTCTCTGGAACCAATTCCAGAGCAACCTAAGAGGCAAAACGAAGCTGGGGGAAGAATCAACTCGAGGAACAAAAGATCGAAGTACGGAGACGTAAAAGGAAAAGGAAAAGGCAGGGATGACTTTGTAGATAAGGTTTACACGAAGCTCAACACAATCTTCTCTCACATCCTGAATAAGGAAGGGGCAAAGCCGGACTTTCCATACCCTAACACTAGGGGGAAGCAGCCACATAAAACGAAGGAGTCTAAGGAGTACTGTGCATATCACCAGTACTACAGGCATACAACTGACGCATGTTACCATCTAAGGAACATAATTCAGCGACTCATAGATGATGGCAAACTCATGGAGTATGTGCAGTCACCACCTACCAGCACTGATGAGACTTCAAAAAAGAGGGTGGATCTACCACATTACGGCAAGTACATCAACATGATCACATTCTCGAACGGAGCTCAGGAGGAGCTACTCGAAGATATCCTCGAACTAGCTCAGAACAGAAACAAGATAGAAGCACACGAAGTGTTTAAACTAAGTGGACCACCAACTAGCACTTGAGAGGAGTGGATGGCTACGCCATTAACATTCTCAACAAAAGATGTCAACCAGGAGGTCGAAATGGATAATGATCCACTTGTGATCACTCTTCCCATTCACGGATGGAATGTTACGAAGGTTCCTATCGACGGGGGCATCTCGTATAATGTCCTGTTTTACGAACCCTACCTACGTATGGGTTTAACAAACGAACATATGGATTCATCCACTTGCACAATCTACGGTTTCAACGGAGCAGTCTCTAGACCAAAAGGAGAAATTGTTTTACAGGTACGCACGGTACCTTTGATAACTAACACAAGGTTTTGTGTTGTAGAGGCACCTTCGCCTTACAATGTCATTATGGGAAGACTACGGGTCCACCACCTGAGGGGGACAGCTTCGACTTATCATTGGTACCTTCAATTCCCAACACCTATTGGTGAAATGGAAATCAAGGGTGATTAGCAAGATGCAAGACTATGCAACCTAGCGTAGGTTAGACTCAACGAAAAAAAAGCCGCAGTACAGTAACATGCACGAAAAATACGAAGGGAAAATGCCAATGAAGTGAAGGACGGAGACTTCATGGTTCCCGAAGCCCCCTCATCTAAAGAAGCCAACACTTCCACCAACCCGGTAGGAGATACCCACGCCAAATGACAATTACAAAAAAGCACTCCTCTACAGCCTTAAAAGCCAACTTTCTCGCCGGTGGAACCAACAAAGAAAATCAACATCGAAACGGAGAAGGACCCAAAGATGATCACCATCGGGACTTTATTGGAGGAAGACGAGGAAGTGCAATTGCAAAAGTTACTTGCAGAATACGCAGATATCTTCGCATGGTCTATGGAAGACATGCCAGGAATTAATCCGGACTTAGTCTCACACCACCTCCAGATCAAACCTGAGGCAGCACCGTTCAAGCAGCGTATCCGCAAAGTAGCGGACATCTACCAGGAGGCGGTAGAAAAGGAGTTGCAGAAGCTCCTAGCAGTAAGATTCATACAATAATTCAAATAGACTACATGGATATCCAACATGGCGATCGTACCTAAGAAGAACGGAGGAGTGCGCATTTGCATCGAATTTAGCAACCTCAACAAGGCATGCCCAAGGACAGCTACCAGCTGCCTAGCATAAACCAATTGGTCAATGCAACTGAAGGACACCGGAGGCTATCCTTCATGGATAGTTACTCCGGGTACAACAAAATCGTGTTTGCAGAATAAGATCATGAGCATATTGCGTTCTTCACTCCACACGGCTTGTATTGTTATACGAGGATGCCTTTTGGACTGAAGAACGCGGAGGAAACATACCAACGATTAGTGGACAAAATCTTCAAGCAATGGATGGGTAAGATATTGTAAGTCTACGTAGACGACATGCTTGTTAAAAGCAAGGAAGCGAAGAATTATCTGTCAAATCTAAAGGAGATATTCAAAGCCATGAGAAGCTGTCACATGAAGGTCAATCCGGAGAAATGCACGTTCGGAGTAACCTCGAGAAAATTCCTAGGATACTTGGTGACCAAAAGGGGGATACAAGTAGACCCCGAAAGAGTCAGACTCAATCAACTAGACAGTCAGACTCAATCTTAAGAAAAGTATATCAAAGAGTTATATCTCAATTTCTCAATTCAATTTGCAATCAAACAAATAGAAATTTGCGAGCCCGATTGAATATAAGAAATAACTTGGAAGGTATAAAAAACCAATATCCAAGTGTCAATCAATTAATCAACAACCCAAAGGTCGGATTCACAATTGATTGAACTTACGCACAACCTGTGATATTTCAATTATATAGAAAATATAATGCAGAAAAGAAATAACACAGACACCAGAAATTTTGTTAACGAGGAAACCGCAAATGCATAAAAACCCCGAGACCTAGTCCAGATTTGAACACCACACTGTATTAAGCCGCTACAAACACTAGCCTACTCCAAGTTAACTTCGGACTGGAATGTAGTTGATCCCTCACCAATCTCATACTGATCAAGGTACAGTTGCGCTCCTTATGTCTCTGAATCCAAGCAGGACTCTACGCACTTGATTCCCTTAGATGATCTCACCCATAACTAAGAGTTTCTACGACCCAAATTCGAAGACTTGATAAACCAATCTGTCTCATACAGAAAAGTCTATTGAATAGATAAATCTGTCTCCTACAGATAAACCTATGAGTTTTGTTCCGTCTTTTGATAAATCAAGGTGAACAGGAACCAATCGATATATCGGACTTATGTTCCCGAAGAACATCCTAGAAATATCAATCACCTCACAATAATCTTAATCGTATGGTAACGAAACAAGATATTGTGGAACCACAAACGATGAGACGAAGATGTTTGTGACTAATTTTTATCTTGCCTATCGGAGAATAAATCTCGAGTAAATCTTAGAGAAGATAGTACTCAATCACGATAGAAAACAGCAAGATCAGAACACGCAACTACAGAGAAAATAGTTGGGTCTGGCTTCATAATCCCAATGAAGTCTTCAAGTCGTTAACCTACAGGGTTTCGTGAAAAACCTAAGGTTCAAGGATAATCGACTCTTGTCACAACTAGTATCACATAGGAGTTGTGGGGATTAGGTTTCCCAGTTGCTAGAGTTCTCCTTTATATAATCTTAAAATCAGGGTTTGCAATCTAAGTTATCTTGGTAACAAAGCATTCATTAATCACCGTTAGATGAAAACCTGATTAGACTCAAGCTAATATCTTTCAACCGTTAGATCGAACTTAGCTTGTTACACACACATGAAAAGTGACTTCATTTAGATATGAGTAATCATACCTAAACGTGTGCACCTTTGTTGGCTCAACAATAGTTAACCGAAGTTATCCATATGAACACTTTCATATCAACCATATTCATCTTAACCATAACTAGTTCAAATGAATAAAATGAAACTAGTTCTAGAGTTGTTCAATTGTTTATATTCTCGTAGAAGTATACAAGACACAATTGAAGCAAAATCGATTTTGATTCACTCGAATCAAGGTCATGAACATTATAGCCACGGTTTGCAAAAGATTGCATTCCTTATTATATAAATGTATTAGTTCATGAACAAACCGATTTTAGAACATTATCCACTCAGGTATGCAAACGGGTACGCATACCTAAATGGCCGGACTAAGTTGTGGTTCGCCAGTACGTGAACTGGTACGCATACCTTCCAAACTCAGCAGAAATTCCCGGACCCGAACCTCACGCCAGCACGCGTACCGGTATGCGTACAAGGTTCCTGGACTTTCACCAAACCAAGCAGTACGCATACGGGTATGCATACCATGGTTCCCAAACTTGGATTACATATATACAAGTACGCATACTATGCTTATATCCAATTGTTCCACACTCTTATTTCAATCATCGAAACATTCTCGGAAGATGACAATAGCTGTCTCACACAAACTATTAGCTTCAAAGCAATTTTCAAGTGATCGAATGATCAATACGAAACATTCCGAGTCTACATCAAATGACTGTCTGACACAAATCATGTAAGATGTTACATGGCGATTTTCATATGATCATCTTTTGACTTTCGTCAAGTATATAAGATAACTTGGGTAAAGCGAAAGCTTACCAACACATATTTCGAGAAATATGTAAGTGAGTTAAACTCAACTCGAAATATCAAATGTGTATAATTGAAGTATATATAGCTATACGACTTTTATCTCAAATAGGAGATAGAGTAGATAGAATTTTTAGTGATAGATGAGTTCAAGTCTCTACATACCTTTCATTGATGAAGTTCCACAATCTCCCCTTAGTAGTTCTTCTTCTTCAATCGATGAACGCCGTTGTTGATGGTGGTTTTTAGTTCAGGGCTAAAATTGTAAGACCCTGTATTTAATGTGCCGTCGTTCTGCAAAGAAACAAAGTCATTTAAAAGTGATGAGTAGTTAGGTCTCTTTACATATGTATTGAGCAATTCAGTATATTATACATGAAATTTATCCAGAATGGTGCATGTAGCAACAATCCCAAATATTCTATAAATTTTATCTCCCGCCTGCATTATTCACCAATGAATGGCTTGATGCGTATTTTTCCTATGCTATGTTCCCCAACTGAACCCTTAATATTGACATGAGATGACGATTAATGTTCGCTCACAGCTGAGTAGCATGAATCTCCCGAAGTGCCAGGATTAAGATTTTCATGAAAGTACCGAATCGGAAGCACACAAAGACTGCGCAGCTCCCTGAGAATAAAATTAGTGATTTTTTTTCAACACACATAATTCATTAATTTTGTGTCAGCTCGCAAAGTTCAATTTTTTTAACCTAATTTACAAAATTAGGTTTTTTGCGGCCTGCGCAATATCTCGAACCCTATTGGTCGGGACCAAACCTAGGCAAACTAGGAAATTGATCCATTATGGAACTAGTAGGAACAAATCCTACCAAAAATGGGAAACAGGAAGAAAAGAGGAAACCGTGACCAACTGGAGTGGTGGCAGAAAGGGCTTGGCTGGCCAAACTAGGAAATTGATCCATCATGGAACTAGTAGGAACAAATCCTACCAAAAATGGGAAACAGGAAGAAAAGTGGAAACCGCGACCAACTGGAGTCGTGGCGGAAAGGGCTTGGCCGCGCCCCTTGGCCAGCCAATTCGCCTAACTCAAGATTCCTTTGGTTGGCGCTCATTCTTCTATTTTGTTGGCTGCCGGCCCCTCTTTCTCTTCAACCAATCAAATCTCTCTAAATGCGTAGCCTACACCTTTAGTTAAAGGTAGAAGTTGGCTGACCGACACGCTTAATTCCTTAAGGAATTGAACATAGGCTTCCCATGTCAGTCTCAGAACGATCATGACCACACGTTTTGGCCAGCCAATTCGACGAGCCTGGTCTTCTCCCGGTGCAGCCAGACGAACTCCATGATACTCACTGGCGGGCCCACTGTTATTCAAACCAATCGAATTCTTATAGCACGCCGGCAACAACCCTAGCCGCTAGCCAAAAGTAGGCCAGCCGCGTGGATGAAAAGGTTTCAATGGAACTAAGACTGCATATGGCAGTCTTAAATCAATCGTGGCCATCCAACTTCGCTGGCTGAATCGACCGGCCTAGATTTAATTCTAATCAACGGGCAAGGTACGGATATGCTCACTAGCGGCCCGGCTATAGCCATGGCAAATCGAATTGCTCCCAGTCGTAGCTAAAAGCCTCATTACGACCAGTGGAAATGCATTACTGTCGCAAAATAATCTCGGCCGTCTAACTTCGCCAGCTGAATCGACCGGACCATATCTAATTTTAGGCAACCAATAAGATGTCGCCGTGATCACCGGCCATCTCTCTTTCATGAGGACCGATCGGCCAAGTTGCGGCCTACCCGTACGGCTCCTGAATGGTTGCCCAAAGGCGTCTAGTCACGCTTCCTACAAGGGTCTTGAATGAATTCAATGACAGCCAATAACTGCCGCAAATCATCTCAGCCACTCAATTTGGCTAGCCAATTTAACCGGTCTAGATCTAACTTTGGCGACCAATAAGATGTCAAAATGGTTACCAGCCATCACTCTCATATAAGGACCGATCAGCTCACCTTTGGCGTACATGAATATCCCCTAGCAGCTTCCTGAAGATGGACAGTCATGTTCCTTTTTAAGACATTAAGCTTCGCGACTAATTTAGACAAGCCTTATACAACGATGCTTCATGAGCATCGATTATTTTGAGATGCTTGCTTAAAAGCGATGCTTTATATGCGTCGATTACAAACGATGTTTTATAAATATTGATTTCACAAATAATTTAATTATTTGACTTAAAAACATCATATGCTATTTTTTGCAACAAGTCTCACAACTTGACTTGTCACATATGACTGCCCGCCGCCTAGCTTGCGCGTGATTGGTTAGAATAATTAGGTCTCACAGGCAAGACCCACTCAGCAGCCTGCTGCATATTTTTCTACAAAATACTCGAGACATCAAACATGTCACAAACTAGGGTGATGTTCATCAGGGTATTGGTCTGGCGATTTACAGCATGCGGCGTGCAACACGCCCATTATGAGAAAGTGTCAGGAAAGGCGGACTGTTGATAGCAGTAAAGGAGTAGTGGGTGTAAAGCTGACTGGTCTTCCCTTCATGACAGGGACATGGTTTTCACCACTTTTACACGATCCCCACTTCTCCACTACTTAACTACCTCCACTTCCTATGAAATCAGTGTGTTCAACTATGACTTGTATAAATAGGTTTTCAATCTATTTTCAACCAGAAATAGTTTTGGTTATCAACACAAGTATCCAGAAAACACCAAGAACTTATAGCTTACATTCCGCAAGAAAGTTCCACATTCTGATACAAGTCATAAACAACCACACCTTCAGAGTTAACCATTCTGATCTCAACACCTTCTTCGCTTCCCTCCCTAAGATCAACCCTTCTCTTTCATTTTGTGACCGAAGCAAGACTGGAACGGCCATTTCTTGGTTTAGGACAGAATTTTACAGATTGATCTCTTGAATCTAAAGTACTCTTTTGCAGTACATTTGTTTAGGGTTTAGATTCGTTTCTCGGCGACACACCCAAATTTACCATTTCCAGCAGAATCGGTTTTTACCCCAAAACAGCTGTGAAGTCTAATGCTCAACTACACTTTCTATCCTAATCCGAGACTTAGCTATAAGTAGACTAGAAATCAAGACTTATAGTTTTGGCAACTAAACTTGACAACCTGCTTGAGATAGCAACGCTTGCGAGTTCGACCGAGCAGTGCTCTAACAATCTCCCCCTTTGTCAATTTTAGTGACAAAACTATCAATACATATGGAATACAAAATAAATAATTTGTAGCTCTCAATCCAAATGCTTGATTTCCTTGGTTCTTCAACATTACTCGAAATCTTCGTCACTTCCAAGTACTCCAGTGATTCTGAACGTGTTCAACTCAGCATCAATGTTGTTGAAGATCTGTAGCTATAACAATGAGAAAACATTTGCTCTCAATCATTGGTATACAGTGTCATAGTATTATCACACAACATCAAAGTACAATTGTATCACAACTTTGACAACAATACTACGGTGATATGTATCACTCTCCCTTAGTCAATACTTCATCTCACATGAAAACCACTCCCTCTTACATAATGATCTGTAAACCATATGTATTTGTAGTGTGAACTACACATTAATTCTCCCCCTTTTTGTCAATAAAAATTGGCAAAGGTACGAAAACTAGTGGGATCATAATGAAATTTACATAGACATACTTCATGACCAAAAGAGAACAACATATCAACTTTGTTTAGATGCAATCATATAGCCGAAACTAAATGCTTTCATCAGCAAGGAGTTTATAAAGATACAAGATAACCCCTATTATATTCCGCAGCCGCACTCCCCTCAAAGATTTGTTAATTAAGCACAAGTTCAATTAAGAACTCTCCCCCATAAATGTCATTCCCGAAAGAACAACAAGAGATACCTTACTTTTACGAGAAAAGAATGATTTCTTTGTACTTAACAAATAACATGAAAACATGAATTTGTAATCCAAAATAATCAATTAAATTAACCACAAGAAAACCCATGATTAATTTAATCTTAAATGCTCAACATAAGAGAACTTACGGAGCCACACATTATATCATAAATAGTGGATCAGGGAAGGACCAATATTGTGGAATATACAAAGATTCATTCTATTTTTCATCAATATATATTTGCATAATGATTTCATAGACTTAATCTTTGCAATCAAAAGTTCATCCTATCTTCTATCAATATTTTTATAATGACATAATAGGCTTAACTTTTGACATATATGGGACAATCATAGTTCACGGACGCAAACACTCATATCCCATAACAATTTTTGCAATATATAAAACCAATAAAGATTAATACTGCAAAATCATTTGTCCTTTGAAGGTAGAATCAATCTTTTTCGCACGGATTTACACCAAGAATAGCTACCAAAGGCGTATAAAAAGATTTTCTTAACAAAGAAGAACATACAAAGTCATTAACGACCATGCACCATAGTTCACATAAGATGATTGTGAACATTCAAGAATACCATAGCAATGCGTACTACTGCCCATCCTTGAACTTCCTTCTTTGTGATTCACCAACAACATTTTTGTAAAGCTACAAATGAGCTTAGAATAGAATTACTTCAAGAATCAAAGTGCCCAAGTCCAAGAGAAGTGGAACAAGTGCGACGAAACGGAGCAAAACACTCAAAAACAAGAGATGGGACAAATACCAATCTTAACTTATCGAAATTCAAGAATTCTCATCTCCAATTTGAATAGAATTCAAAAAGGAAGATAATGCAAAAAGAATGAGGTCATTCCGAGTTCGGACGAAGAAGTTACGGCCAAAACAAGTTTACTGAATATCGATGTCTATAGGCGAGTATGCATACGGGTTTGCAAACGAATTTTCGTGACCAGGAGCAGTATGCAAACGGGTTTGCGTACTAAAATCCCTGAATTTTGATTTTAAATGATGGTATGCGTACCATGAAGTCCAAACATCCCGAACTACTATTTTCAAACCTAAACATTTAATAACCTTAAACAGAGATCAAGTTTGGTAGAAATGAACGATAAGAAATACGTGGATCATTATAAGTACTCTAAGAAAATAAATAAAAGCAAAAATCTTGCTCAAGTTTATAAACATACCTTTTTAGATGAATCCAATCGAATTTTATAGCCTTACCAAACATAATATGTGCGCCCCAATTCTCGTGCTTCCCTCACCGTATACATAACATGGCATTCCTTGGTGAGGATGCACTTACAACACAATCAAGTTGTGTTGAGGTGAACAATGTCTTGCTCACCACAAGTGACTGAAACAGTCTTTTCCGTAACTATGGAATTTTCACCATCTATAGTTTTTGGCTTATTCTGTTTCATTTTTGGATTATCACGAAAGAGATCGCTTTTAGAACCTTTCACATCCAAACCCATCTTTCCAAAGAACTTTGTAAGTTCCAACATCATGGATACTGCCTTCTCCACAGTCATGGAATTTTCTTGGAGATCATTCCTTTTCACACTCAAAGTATCATAGGCTTTCTTTGGTACCCACTTCTGAGTGCGTTTAGGAACAATATGAACCTTCTTCCCATTACTCTCTTCTAAATTTCTCGAAAGAGAATTGGATTGACTATTCTTTTGCAAGTTAGTATTTCTCCAATTGGGAGCATCGGATCTTGTCTTCGTCTTTACGAAGTTATCCTTTTGATAACCATTACGATTCTTAAAAGTATTCGTATGACGTTTATAGGAAAATCTAGGTTTATCACAGCACTGATTCCTTTTCCTAAAGGATGGATAGTTACAACCTGTAACGTTAAGGAGATTAGTCTTAACATATGATCTTGGTTTCACAACTTCTTGTGATGCCAAAATAAGAACATCATGAAGTTTCTCATTCCTTATACGGAAACGACATCTCCTTTCCAGGTGACCTTTATTTCCGCAATAGTGGCAAACATAAGGGATGTTCTTACCTCGATCCGTGTGTGCTGAATTTGGAGGTTGATATACTTTTCTCTTTTGAACTTTAACTGCCGGTGTATGTATTTCACTTTTGTCATCAGTGTAAACCTTTTGTTGAGAAGAATCACTAGCCTTGACAAATTTTACCTCTTTGCTAGTACTTGGAGCATTTATTCCCTTATAGCCCAATCCTCGTGTATCACGATGATTTTTACTTGCTCCTAGCATTGTGGTTAATTTGTTTGAACTAGAATTGAACTTTTTCAAGTCCTCTTCCAACATCTTGATTTTTTTAAGAGAAGCAGTTAAATCAGCCTCAAGTTGTTTTTCTCGAGGAAGAAAAACACTTTCTTTGTCTTTGAAACAGCTTTGTTGAGAGTTAATCCTTGCTTCAGATTTAGCAAGTTCTTCTTTCAACTTAAAGAGATTTCGACGAAGATTTTCACATTCAGAATTATTTGAACGTACATCTTCTTCACGATCTTTAAGTATATATTGTAAAAGATTATAACCACAATCGTATCCCTTAAAGAGTTTTCTCATTTTCCTGTTTTCTAGACAGAGAAGAGTCAGAAACTCATTCAAGCAAGATGTTGACCTTTTCTTCTTCATGAGTTGGTCAAAAAGCTTGATATATTATGAGACTTCCTCATCAACACCTTGTCCTCATCAGAATCACTTCCATCTGAAAGATCGTCCAACTGCTCATCTAGGTGTGCTTCCCAGTTATACACAGTTTTAGAAATTTTAGAAGGTGTGAGAGACTTCTCAGGAAAAACAAGGCTTTGAACCAAACCAGAATGTTTTTGAACTGGTGATGCGTTATCTGAGATATTATCATCTATCGCTACAAACACAGACTTATAAGTTCTTAGCGTGTTTGCCTACTCTGATACCAATTGAAAAAGCGTGGGTACAACAACCACACCCAATATTTATCTTAGCAATATGTATGGACTAACTCTGATATACTTTTAAGAGAATCAACTAGACAGTCAGACTCAATCTTAAGAAAAGTATATCAAAGAGTTATATCTCAATTTATCAACTCAATCCGCAATCAAACAAATAGGAATTTGCGAGCCCGATTGAATATAAGAAATAACTTGGACGGTATCAAAATCCAATATTAAAGTGTCAATCAATTAATCAACAACCCAAAGGTCGGATTCACAATTGATTGAACTTACGCACAACCTATGATATTTCAATTATATAAAAAATATAATGCGGAAAAGAAATAACACGGACACCACAATTTTTTTTTACGAGGAAACCGCAAAGGCAGAAAAACCCCGGGACCTAGTCCAGATTTGAACACCACACTGTATTAAGCCGCTACATACACTAGCCTACTCCAAGTTAACTGCGGACTGGAATGTAGTTTAGCCCTAATAAATCTCACAATGATCAAGGTACAGTTACGCTCCTTATGTCTCTGAATCCCAGCAGAACTCTACGCAGTTGATTCCCTTAGCTTATCTCACCCACAACTAAGAGTTACTACGGCCAAAAGTCGAAGACTTGATAAACCAATCTGTCTCACACAGAAAAGTCTATTGAATAGATAAATCTTTCTCCCAATAGATAAACCTATGAGTTTTGTTCCGTCTTTTGATAAATCAAAGGTGAACAGGAACCAATCGATATACCGGACTTATATTCATGAAGAACAGCCTAGAAATATCAATCACCTCACAATAATCTTAAACATATGGTAGCGAAACAAGATATTGTGGAATCACAAAGGATGAGACGAAGATGTTTGTGACTACTTTTTATCTTTACTATCAGAGAATAAATCTCGAGCAGATCTTAGAGAAGATAGTACTCAATCACAATAGAAAACAACAAGATCAGAACATCCAACTATAGAGAAAATAGTTGGGTCTGGCTTCGCAATCCCAATGAAGTCTTCAAGTCGTTAACCTACAGGGTTTCGTGAAAAACCTAAGGTTAAAGGAGAAACAACTCTAGTCACAACTAATATTACAGATAAGGTGTGGGGATTAGGTTTTCCAGTTGCTAGAGTTCTCCTTTATATAGTCTTCAAATCAGGGTTTGTAATCTAAGTTACCTTGGTAACAAAGCATTCAATATTCACCGTTAGATTAAAACCTGATTAGACTCAGGCTAATATCTTTCAACCATTCGATCGTACTTATCTTGTTACACACACATGAAAAGTGACTTCATTTATATATGAGTAACCGTACCTAAACGTGTGCACATTTGTTGGCTCAACAATAGTTAACCGAAGTTAGCCATATGAACACTTTCATATCAACCATATTCATCTTAACCATAACTATTCTAAATTACTCAAATAAAACTAGTTCTAGAGTTGTTTAATTGTTTATATTCTCATAGAAGTATACAAGACACATTTGAAGCAAAATCGATTTTGATTCACTCGAATCAAGGTCATGAACATTATAGCCACGGTTTGCAAAAGATTGCATTCCTTATTATATAAATGTATTATTTCATGAACAAACCGATTTTAGAACGTTATCCACTCAGGTGTGAAAATGGGTACGCATACCTAAATGGTCGGACTAAGTTTGGGTTCGCCAGTACGCGTACTGGTACGCATACCTTCCAAACTCAGCAGAAATTCCCAGACCTGAACCTCACGCCAGTACGCGTACCGTTATGCGTACAAGGTTCCTGGACTTTCACCAAACCAAGCAGTACGCATACGGGTATGCATACCATGGTTCCCGGACTTGGATTACTTATATGCAAGTACGCATACTATGCTTATATCCAATTGTTCTAAACTCTTATTTCAATCATTGAAACATTCTCGGAAGACGACAATAGCTGTCTCATACAAACTATTAGATTCAAAGCAATTTTCAAGTGATCGAATGATCAATACGAAACATTCCGAGTCTACATCAAATGACTGTCTCACACAAATCATGTAAGATGTTACCAGGCGATTTTCACATGATCATCTTTTGAATTTCGTCAAGAATACAAGATGAACTTGGTTAAAGCGAAAGCTTACCAACACATATTTCGATAAGTATGTAAGCGAGTTAAACTCAGCTCGAAATATCAAATGTGTATAATTGAAGTCTATATAGCTATACGACTTTTGTCTCAAATAAGAGATAGAGTAGATAGACTTTTGAGTGATAGATGAGTTCAAGTCTCCACATACTTTTTGTTGATGAAGTTCAACAAGTTCCCCATAGTAGTTCTTCATTTTCAATCGATGAACGCCGTGAAGTCTAATGCTCAACTACACTTTCTATCCTAATCCGAGACTTTGTTATAAGTAGACTAGAAATCAAGACTTATAGTTTTGGCAACTAAACTTGACAAAAAGCTTGAGATAGCAACTCTTGCGAGTTCGACCGAGCAGTGCTCTAACAATGCCATCTCCAAAGGCGGTGAAAGAAGTCCAAAAGCTAAATGGGATTTTAGCCTCAATGGGAAGATTCATAGCAAGATCATCAGACAAATGTAAAGCATTCTTCGATACGCTAAAGAAAGTAAGTTTTTTCATATGGACTGCAGAATGCGAACAAGCCTTCCAAAATATTAAGGAATACCTAGCCTATGTACCCATCTTGCAAAAGCCTAAGCCATGCGAGGTACTCACTCTTTATTTAGCAGCAACCATCTACGCTGTGAGCATAGTACTGGTGCGGATCCAAGGACAAGAAGAAAAGCCCATATACTACATCAGCAAGACACTTAATTCAGCGGAGCGCAGTTACACGAAGATGAAGCAACTAATATATGCCTTAGTGATCGCAACAAAAAAGCTAAGGATCTACTTCGACGCACATACCATCTGAGTCTTAACAATGGCCCAGATATGTCAAATCCTCGACAGCACGGAGAAAATAAGAAGAATTGCAAAGTGGAACGCATTGAGCAAGCAATTCCAAATAATTTTCGAAACCAGGAAGGCTAAAAAATCGCAAGTACTGGCGGAATTTCTGGCGGACTTACCTATCAACGATGAACCGGAGGTGGGCGACATCCCAGGAATGGAAGAAGGCAAAGAGGACCCGGAGAATCTACTCGAACCTCAGAACCTACGAAGGTGGGAGATATTCGTAAATGGCTCATCCAACAAAGAAGGCATAGGAATAGGAGTTGTGATAACAACACCTAAGGGAGATCGACTCATTTACGCCTTCAGGTTAGAATTCGAAGAATACACCAACAACATTGCGGAATACGAGGCGGTGATACATGGCATACATTTGGCAAGGGAGCTAGGCTTGTCCGATGTTCGATTGACTAGTGACTCTTAGTTAGTCATTAGGAAAATTGAACTCAAATACCAAAATCTATATTCGGTACTATCTGTGTACTTAAAGCTAGTTCAGAAGCATGCATCACAAATTACCAATGTGACATTCATACATATTTGTTGGAAGGACAATAGACACGCAGACGCCCTAGCATACATATCGTCAATGCTAAGGGACAGGAACACCTCAGATGTGCAAGTTGGAAGGATATATGAACCTTCAATAGAATGACCAATCTCAGGAACAGAGGAGACATTGGCCGTCCGTACTCGGTCCATGGGAGAACCGAACGAAGAAGATCCTAACGAAGAAGAAACAAATGAAGAAGATAAGGAATTAGACGAAGACCATCCCACGATCGAAGATGGCGAAGGGAACGAGCCAGAAGATGATTGGAGAATCCCAATTCACCAATACCTTGATAAAGGTACCTTTCCCGCAGACATAAATGAAGCAAGGAAGATCATATCTAAGGCATCCACATATGAGCCCCATGATGGAATATTGTATAAAAGGTCATTTCTCGGACCTTTAATGCGATGTCTCTAAAGAACCGAAGGTAAAAGGATACTTAATAACATATATAGCGGAGAAGCTGGCAACCATAGCGGAAGAAGGTCACTAGATGTCAAGGCCAAAATGCAAGGATACTACTGGCCTTTCATGGACGAAGATTCTAAGAACATGGCTAAACGCTGTGAAAAATGCCAACGCTTCGCCAGGAAGACTAAGGCCCCAACAACAGAGCTTAATTCGGTTATCAGCCCTTGGTCATTTGTCAAATGGGGGGTTGATATCGTTGGACCCTTGGTAGATGTAACATTAAAAAGGAAATACTTGATCATGGCTACGGACTACTTCACTAATGGGTCGAAGCTAAACCTTTGGAAAAGAATCAGAGACTATGATGTCTTCAAATTCTTGTTTGAACAAATCATACGCAGGTTCGGAATACCCACAGCCATAGTTTAGGACAATGGCAAGCAGTTACTAGGGAAGAACATCGACATGCTATTCGACACCTTCAACACCCATAAGAAAAAATCAACTCCGATCTATCTAAAAAGTAACGAGCTAGCGGAGGAAACAAACAAAACCATATCAATGAATTTGAAAAGGAAGCTGGATGCGCACAAAAAGAGATGGTGCGAACAGCTACACAACGTCTTATGGGACTACACAACAACAAGGAGATCGGCTACGAGGTAAACTCCATTCTTACTAACCTACGGAGCCGAAACAGTCATCCCAATGGAGGTCATGCTTCCCACAACAAAGATGGAGGCCTGGGAGAAAAACCTAACAACGGACCTGATGCTAGAGAAGATGGACGACCTTGAAGAAAGAAGGGTGGTAGCTTTGAAAAGAATGGTGAACTATCAACGAAGGCTAGCTCGAAACTTCGTAGTTGAGGAGTACGTACTACGGCAAATACCACCCTGCCAAAAGAAGAAGGAATGGGGCAATCTCGCCCCAACTTGGGATGGACCCTACATCATGCACGATATCGCCGGAAAAGGATCCTACCATTTGAGAACGGTGGAAGGAGAAGTGCTACAGCACCCATGGAATGCGATGTACCTAAAAAAGTACTACCCGTGAAAGAACGGAGACACCTCAGGAGAAGAAGAGTAAGGGCATAAACCTACCATGTTCTATCCCTAGAAAAAAAGGTATTACAAACCTTACTAATCAATGGAAAAAGCTTTAATTATTAAACTTATCTTTGTTGTGTGTAACACACCCAATTAATACAACGGGTTAGAATAGACACCCTACGTCAGAACTGACTATAAGGTAGGGCAAGGCATAACTGCGCATATGTCAATATCGGATCCTCGGGGCAACGGCTCCTTCCATGAGGCATAAGAAAAAGATAAGATATACACCATAGAGATACCCTGTCGAAGTAAAGCAGCCTTCGCGCTGAACGCGTAGGGTTATAGGAAAATTATTACCCACATAGAACCCTCGCCACCATGGTACCTTCTGGCCAAAGGATACCCTAGTAGTTAGTGGAATGTTCCACCAAGGTTAACTATACACTTAGCACCTAATGAATACTAGACTATACGACCAATTAGACACATTACGTCTAAACATTGGCCGAAGGATACCCTAGTAGTTAGTGTAATTTTCCACCAAGGTTAACTATACACTTAGCACCTAATGAATACTAGACTGTGCGACCAATTAGACACATTACGTCTAAACATAAAGCTTATGCAAAGTAAAGAGAACTGATATTTTTACCAAAAAACGCATAACATTTCTGTCTACTTAAAAAGTTACATGGCATGTATCAAAGGATTTCGCAAAGCACAAACATTGTTTCAAAGCATCAAAAGAGAAACATCTCAGCTAAGGAGGATACCTTAGCCAAGGATACAAACAACGAAGAAGAAGTTCAAACGGTTTAAAGAAATCAAGGATAAGGAAGACGATCAAAGGAAACACCCTCAACTTGACGCTCCATTTCAGCAAAGGTGTTATTAATATGATCAATAGCAGCGCATTCCATATCTCTCTTTATCTGAGGAGCCTGAGTCGCCAGATCCTGAGATGACTTTTGACAAAGCTCCATCAGTTAAGCCCTTAGCTGGTCATTGGCCTGCTGAAGCGCCTCAGCCTTAAACTTTGAAGCAGTATCGTATTCGCGCTCTCTATCCAAGGAAGCTACTTGGTTCTCCATATGAGTAACCTTAGCACCCATACCAACAAGTTGTTCCTGCAAACCTGTGAACATGAAAATGAAGGGTTAAGAAACAAGAAGGCTACAACAAAAAGCGTAAGAAGGCTTCGGAAGCATAAAATCCTAAGCTACCTCCGGCGTGGTTAAGGGAATCTTTTAAACTATGCTCATCTTCGGCAAGCTCTTCCTAAGTAGCATTAAGATCATCAGCCAAAATATCACGTTCGGTCCGTAGATCATCAACATCAATTTGGAGCGAAGCATTCTCAGAAGATAAGACTTGGTAAACATCCTCTAACTTTTCTAATCTCTTAAACCATAGATGTGCGGGACATGGAAGAAGAGGGTTGAGAAGCCTCAGTAAGTTTGTTCCTAAGGGTACATACTTCTGAGGACAACACATTACGTTCGGCAGTCAAATTGGCTAAGGAAGCGCAGGCATCTTTAAAGTCTGCACAATATTTCTTACGGATGGTCTCCTGAGCTGAGAGACGTTTTTCCAACAAAGCAATATCTTCCTTTTGCTTTAGTATGAGATTTTCCTTCCACCTAAGGGTTTCCTCACTATCTTTATGGAGGAGGGACATCTTCTTCACAAGATCAGAATTATGAGCAGACTCAAGAGAGAGTTGGGCCTCGTTATGAATAGTCACGTTCATTAACCTATCATACTTCTTCTGATAATACCAAACATCGTATGTAAACTTGGTCACTTTCTCCTGAAGGCGTTCGAGTTCACCAGAGCTACCAACTGGCAGGCGCGGGTACTCTCAGGATGTAGCTACCAAAAGAAACAAAAATAAAACTAAGGGGAAGAATGGACAAACCTATCACTTTTGATGATTCAGAAGCCAAAGCTGTATCAGCCACCTTGCGCACCTCTTCAACAATCTTAGCAGCATCATTGGCTTTCTTAAGGTCCAGCAGACACGCTTCTAAAGACCTTTGAGTTTTTTTTAGCTCATTCTCCAATAAAAGTACCTTAGCAGAAGAAGCAGTGTCACCATAAGCAGGTTGCTAAGCACTAACGAAGGCATAATCCTGACGAGTGCGCTCCAAGAGAGCATTCAAGTGAGTACACTTGGCTCTAAAAAACTTGAACAAGGTAAAGCTGTAAAGACGAGGGTACCCAAATATACCTCAATCTAAAACTTTTCCACCTATAAGTCCTTTCTACGAAAGTGATTGTCTATAGACAAACTCTAGGAATTTTCTATCAAGTAAAATAGGAATTAACGTTTGTGTAATTTACTTTAAATTATAATAAACACAATTATAATTGCGAAAAATAAAAGTAAATGACACAATAAGATTTTGTTAACGAGGAAACCACAAATGCAGAAAAACCCCGGGACCTAGTCCAGAATTGAATACTCTCAGAATTAAGCCGTTATATAAAATCAAACCAACTTCGTATAGTTGAGACCAAACAACTAAACCTATAGTTCACCTAGTTTCCTCAGTATCCCTGTGCCTCCAACTTGTTAATAAGTTACGCACTTGGAACAATTCCTTTGGTTCGTATTCCAAACAGTAAAGGAACAACAAATCTGTTCGGTAATAACTCTTTTCAAACAACGTGATTTGAGTTTGACAAAGGCTCTTCCGTTTAACCAATAAACTCCTTTGTCAGGTCCTTAGATCAATCTCTCAACAACTACCGAAGTAATTGTTAGACTATGCAATCAATACTATTAATAACAAAGAAGTGTATTGATGTCGATCTACTCAACTAATCAATCCAATCTATCACAAAGATAAACCGATTATAGTTGGATCCCTTTCCAGCCGAAACAAGTATTGTGCACACAAAAGATTATGAACCCAAAAAGTCTTCTTGTCTTCAAATCTTCTTTAATCTTCAATCAGCACCTGCACACAATCAACTTGAATCTCTTGTGATCAATCACACACAGAACAGAGTTTGTTAACATTGGATTAGCACAAGACGTCTTTAGAACTACAAACAGTCTAAAGATCCCCGTCGAAACTTCGATCTAGTTTGAGTGAATCCTATATCAGAAGAGAAGATTCTCAAACATAAACAAACTAGGTGCAATCAAAGTTCAACAACCGTTAGTCAATCAAATCAATCGAAAACTAATAATAAACCGCAATTATCTAGTTTCCCACCTACGGTACTAATAGAGCTTCTCAATCCCAAAGAAGTCTTTAAACTGAACGGCCGTAAGAGATTTCGCCTAATTAGGTTACTTTCCTCTCCGAATAGGCGGATCCACCAGTAACAACACAACTAGGTAGCCTATGCTTTCACTCTCTTCGATAGAATAAACGTTTTAGCACAAATGTCCTTTCCCTTAGTGATACCAACTCACAACAAGTCAATATCACTTGTTTACTCCATATATTTCTCCCCCTTTTTGTCAAAAAATGACAAAGAAACGAAAAAATAAAGGACAAACCGAAAGGATCTTACAAATCTCACAAAGAGAATTTTCAAACCTATAAGAGTTGAGCACTGATGTAATTTTGAATAGTGGTAGTAAAAGGTTCGTGAGACTTGTGAAAGCAATTGATTTTAGACTTATTTAAACTAAAAGTAGAGAAAATTTAAATCCAAATTTGTTTTTTTTAGATTGAAAATAACCAAGACACTAGATTCCACTATTACACATGAATGAATGATGGTAAAAATTCTAAAACTCTAATTATTTTTAAAATCTCTTTTTCTTAATTCACAAATAATCAAGCATATTCTCAAACATTAATTGTATCCCTTAAGCATAGATTATCTAAACAAAGTATAACCTATCTAATTGAATCACAACTAATTAAGAAAAATTATGCAAACAATTAAAATTCTGCAAAGCAGTGATTTCAGTGAATTATAAAATGCAAATTAGAGAAAAGTAAAATAATTACCAATTATTCATGCAACAATAGATTCCTCCGTGCCTTGATTACGCGAGAATTAGCTCATCATTATCATGGAAACATGCTCAAAATTCATCTTTATTAATGCTCAAAAATGGTTCACAAATGATGAAATGGGAGAAAAAAATGATAAAACCGGGTTTTGTAACACTTATATTTGTTACAAAATCAGTTGTTACAGGAAACGATAAGCAAATACCGTCACTAGCACTGTTGAAGAACGACGGTCTTTGAGGGTCTTATGTTCTTCGTACCTTCTTCACCAGCAGAAAACAGCAGCTTCCTGTAACTTCTTTTTCTCGGCTTTTTGATGCTCTAAACGTCTCCCTATTCTCTCCCCCCACTCTCTAGACCTCAGAAACTCTTTTTATACTCCATAGGCCTAAGAATATATCGTTATTAATCCACAAATCTCCAGTGAATGCGAATATTTTCTTTTTATTGCTCTCGAATATTCACGCGAAAATAATTTATCTTCTTGTTGTTTCACGCGTCTACAACTTCCAAAACTTCCTTGTTTGACTCCTCCACACTTCTGCAGCAACCAAACTCTATCCAAACTCGATCAACACACGTTCAAGCACGCTGTACTCCCGAGATTGCATATTTTCTTCCCGACGAATATCCAGCCCAACTGAACGCATTAAAACACTCATACCACCATTGTTTGGGCATATCACGTTCATCCCAATCAAAATCAGTGATTGAATCTCACTGAAACTCCTCCAAAAATCCAACAGAAAATTCCGCAGTAAACTGGAATTTTTCCCGCCAAAATTCTTTTTCAAACGATGAAGAAGGGTGTCCCCCTAACCAGACCGGGGGTGCGAATAGCAGGTGCCCAACTGAGGTGCCCCTTATCCAAACTGAGAGTCCGAATAACAAATGTCCCTTGGGTGCCTTTAGACAACTTTTCGAGCCGATTTTTTTTCCAAAAATGTTTATTGCCCAAAAATACCTACAAACACATAAAACACCATAATAAGTACAAAAATGGGTACTAACAATATATACAATAGAGATGAAAATAGACACATAAATACGTCTATCAAATACCCCCAAACTTATTATTTTCTAGTCCCGAGCAAATTTAATCTACAAAATAAAATCCTAACTCACTGTCGCAGGCATCGTCGATTGCACTTAGCATGTGCAACAAACCTTTGAACCTCTAGGTGGCCCTAGTGGCCGAGTTATAGTCTCGGGAGGGTTTACCAGAGGTGTACCCACAAAACCTTTACTCCAAACCCTAGCTATCTACGCAGAACCTTGAAATGGCACTAAAGAACCTCCTTGGTTGGCATACTTATTGATTACGGGAGGAAGTAACCTGATGCGAAATTCCAATTGTTGTACACGAGTCTGCACTCAAGCATACAAAAATTCGTATATAAGTGACAGAGCTCTACTCAGATAGTTTTACTATGGACATCAATATCCGGAGTCAACAAATCACATGGATAGATTAAGAGATGGATATAGAAAAACATAGATGGTTATGATGTTGACTAGGTGAACGGTGTTTTCTCATATCTGTCTGAAGGCCTCTGCCATGATGAACCTATCCTAATGGACTGAGATACCGGTCTGACTAATATCAACACAACTGGCATATACAAGGGGACCAGTGGTCAATAATCCTAATTCTAGATCAACTCGTCTGGCATATACAAGGGAACCAGCGGTCGATTTATTGAACACACATTTATTATTTATTTATTTAGAACTAACAACATGATTAAATCTTGTGGATCCAAGCGCATGCTTTCTTGTCAGCGGATTACATGGTAATTCCCGTGGATCCTGCATTCCACGCTTGTTTCGGCGACGGAGACAGGGAGAACACACACATATTGCTATCCAAGTGTTAAAATTTATTCCGATTGGTCTATTGGTCTGGTTTTTTTTTTTTTTTTTTAGTATCTCAATCACTCTATTACACCCTAGCAGTGGTAACAACTTGAATCGTGATCCCCACCTAATCACTTAGAGAAACATATTTTAAAAAAATAAAATAAAACATAAGTGAAAAGGACTCAACGAGATATGGCGAAACTATCATGTTATTTCTAACACATGAGCTCTGTGCTTTTACGAATAGACTCTTATAGATGTTTCCATCTACTCAGATTGGTTCCTCAACTCCTAAAACCAAAATGCATCCATCCACTTAGATTGGTTAGTGCCATCCTTAATAGGCATAAATTTCTAGGCTCTGGAGTTTATTGCAGCTAAAAAGTTTTTCCCATACCCCCAAACTTAAATCTAACATTGTCCTCAATGTTTCTAATGAAAAAGCAGTACAAAAAATAACACAAGGAGAAGTTGGAAAGATAGTACCTGGGTGAAGAGAGAAATCAAAAACTAATATACAACATACAATGACCTCGATGGTCAATCAAGGGTAAGCAGGGTCCTCCAGAGGGACCTCCTCAACATCACCTATAGGAAAGGGCACTAAAAATGGTTTCAATCTCTGACCGTTAACCTTTGAAGAACTACTACCATCCGGTGTCTCGATCTCAACAGCTCCATGAGGAAAAATAGTACGGACCACCAAAGGACCGATCCACCGAGAGCGCAACTTCCCGGGGAATAGATGCAAACGAGTGTCATACAGAAGAACTTTTTGACCTGGAGAAAATGACTTTCGTAAAATATTCTTATCATGCACAAGTTTCATTTTGTTCTTATACTCCTTAGCACTATCGTATGCATCTCTACGAATCTCGTCCAACTCATTGAGCTGGAGCTTTCTGTGAGCTCCTGCCTTGTCAAGTGAAAAGTGTAGCTGCTTAATAGCCCAATAGGCTTTATGCTCTAACTCAACAGGCAGGTGACATGCCTTTCCAAATACTAAACGATAGGGTGACATTCTAATGGGTGTCTTAAACGCAGTACAGTAAGCCCATAAGGCATCAGTAAGCCTCAATAACCAGTCTTTCCTATTGGGATTAACTGTTTTCTCTCGAATACGCTTAATTTCCCTATTGGAGACCTCTACCTGACCACTAGTCTGTGGGTGATATGGGGTAGCTACTTTGTGGGTAATACCATACTGTTTCATTAAAAGAGCAAATGGTCTATTACAAAAGTGTGAACCTCCATCACTAATTATATCTCGTGGCGTACCAAAACGTGTAAGTATATTCTCTTTTAAAAACTGGACTACGACCCTATGGTCATTGGTTTTACACGCAACCGCCTCAATCCACTTAGAGACATAGTCTACAGCGACAAGGATGTATAGGTTACCAAAAGAATTAGGAAACGGACCCATAAAGTCAATACCCCACACATCAAAGACCTCAACAACTAAGATAGGGTTCAAGGGCATCATGTTCCTACGGGAAATGGTTCCTAATTTCTTGCAACGTTCACAAGTAACACAGTAACTGTGGGAATCTTTAAACAACGAAGATTAATAGAATCCACACTGCAATATCTTAGCAGCAGTCTTCTTAGCACTAAAGTGACCCCCACAAGCATGATCATGACAAAAGTAAATAATACTTGACTGATCAATCTCATGTATACATCTCCTAATAATCTGGTCTAGAAAATACTTAAACAAATAAGGATCATCCCAAAAGAAGTGCTTAACCTCAGCTAAAAATCTAGAACGATCTTGTTCACCCCAATGTTGGGGAATTCGACCAGTAACAAGATATTTAACTATATTCGCATACCAAGGTAATGGGGTAACAAAGAACATTTGTTCATCAGGAAAACTATCTCTAACAGGAGGGGAATCATAAGGGGTATCCACAACAAGCCTAGACAAGTGGTCTGCTACTACATTTTCTGCACCTTTTTTGTCTCTAATGTCTAAGGAAAATTCCTGCAACAATAGGATCCATCTAATCAATCTAGGTTTTGTATCCTTCTTGGAAAGAAGATACTTCAAAGCAGCATGATCAGTGAAGATTATAACCTTAGAACCTAAAAGATAGGGTCTAAACTTGTCTAAGGCGAACACAATGGCTAACAGTTCCTTCTTTGTAGTAGTATAGTTCAACTGGGCATCATTTAGAGTTTTGCTAGCATAGTAAATCATATGGAGTAATTTGTTTTCTCGCTGACCTAGCACAACACCAATTGCAAAATCTTAAGCATCACACATGATCTCAAAGGGTAGGTTCCAGTTGGGTGCCTGGACTATGGGGGCGATAGTGAGTAAATTCTTAAGCTTCTCAAAAGCCTCTAAATAAGCATCATCAAAGACAAACATAACATCTTTTGCAAGCAAATTGCAAAGAGGTCTAGAAATCAAGCTAAAATCCTTAATGAATCGACGATAAAAACCTGCATGCCCTAAGAATGACCTAATATCTCTTACGGTTTTTGGGACCTGTAAAGTCTTAATAAGGTCAACTTTGGCTTTATCTACCTCTATACCCTTAGAAGATACGATATGCCCTAAAACAATTCCTGAACGAACCATGAAATTACATTTCTCCTAATTAAGCACTAAATTCTTTTCCTTACACCTAGTCAAAACTAATGACAAATGATGCAAGCACTCATCAAAAGACAAACCAAATACTGAAAAATCATCCATAAAGACCTCTAAGAACCATTCTACCATGTCGGAAAATATGCTCATCATACAACGCTGAAAAGTTGCAGGGGCATTACAAAGCCCGAAAGGCATGAGTCTATACGCAAAGGTACCAAAGGGACAGGTAAAAGTAGTTTTTTCTTGGTCTTCAGGGGCAATAATGATCTGATTATATCCAGAGTAGCCATCTAAGAAGCAGTAGTGACTATGTCCAGCTAATCTCTCTAGCATTTGGTCGATGAAAGGAAGGGGAAAGTGGTCCTTCCTAGTGACCTTGTTCAATTTCCTATAGTAAATACAAACACGCCAACCCGTGGTCACTCGGGTTGGGATTAACTCATTGTTCTCATTCTGGATTACGGTAATACCGGATTTCTTGGGGACAACCTGAACAGGGATGACCCACTTGTTGTCTGAAATAGGGTAGATAATGCCTGCATCTAACAACTTAAGAACCTCGGTTCGAACTACCTCTTTCATATTAAGGTTTAGTCGACGTTGCATCTCCCTAGTAGGTTTGGTATGGGAGTAAGTTCGCACTGGCTCCTAAGTCAAGCAACGCTTTCTCAACACGGTATTTCCCTATTGTACAGGCAATGGTAGGGGAATCTGGGTCTTTATACTTAGGAGTAGTAGTATTCTGAATAATAGAACTCACATGACTAGCTAGGAAGACTTTCTTATGAACACCGAGCTTACGCTTTCACGTTCTCAAGTCCTTAAGGAACTTAGCATAAAGAGGAATCTGCCTAATTGCATCTAATAATGGAAGGTTGATAGTTACCTGCTTAAAAACCTCCAAAATATCATTAAAAGTGGACACCTTCTTAGTTGGTACTAGCAATTATGGGAATGGGGCTCTGGGAACAAAGTTTGGCTTATCAGGGGCCTCATCAGTCTCCTTAGAGGTTCCATCAATCTCTTCAGATTCTGATTCAGAAGGGTGAACTACAGTATGTTCACTATCAGGCATGGCAACCCTATTGTCTATTTGTCTACCACTCCTAAGAGTTTTGATTGCATTCACATGATCAGATGATCTTCCTCCTATTTCATGAACTCCTCTAGGATTAGATTGAGTCTGACTAGGAAAACTCCCATTATCTCTCTCACTTAGAATCTTAGCCATTTGACCAACTTGAAGTTCTAACTTAGCAAGAGTCTTGGCATTATGTTGAAAATTCTGCTTGGTTTCCTCTTGAAAACTAGCCTGGTTCTTTAGTAATACTTCTTGGGTCTTTACGAACATGTCCTGGCTCTTTTGTAATAAACTAAGAGATTCCTCTAAGCTAGTTATTCTATTCTCAGAAGGGTTCTGGAACTGGGCTTGACCTGAAGGGTTCTTATTATAACCAAAATCTGGAGGAGGCTGAGAATTACTAGACTGGCCTTGACTCTGTCCTTTAGACCAAGAGAAAATAGGATGGTTTCTCCAACCATGGTTGTAGGTCTCTGAGTAGGGGTCAAACTTCTGACGGTTTTCAAATCTAGCATTGTTATAGACAGCATGGGCTTGCTCTTCACTAACCTGACCTTCCCAAAACGAGTTATTGGGTTCTATTCCACAACTAGAGACTTGAGAGGCTCTAATCCTATTATCAGGTTCAATAAAAGACCTATGTTTAGACTGATTCAATTCCAAAGCTTCTAACCTTCTAGACAAAGCAGTAAACTTAGAATCAGACCCAAAGCCTGTATCAACCACATTGGTGCTACTTTTATTGATCAAGATTCTTTTAGGGGGTTCAACACAAGACTCCCACTGTTGGGATTTTTCAGCGACATCTTCTAAGAAGGAAAACGCATCATTAGCATTTTTACTAGTGAACTCACCAGCACACAAAGGCTCGACCGTGGCTTTGGTCGAATAGTCTAAACCATCATAAAAAAATTCCTACTAGTTTCATTTTGTCAAACCCATGGTGAGGACATTGGGATAAGAGATCATTGAATCTCTCTAAAAACCTATAAAGAGATTCTCCCTCTTGTTGAACACTAGTACTAATTTTCTGCCTAACAGCTGCAGTTTTATGTTTAGGGTAGAATTTAAAATAGAAGGCATCAATAAGTTCCTTCCATGTTTTTATGGATTAAGATGGTAGGTTGTTCATCCAGGTCTTGGCTTTATCTCTCAAGGAAAAGGGGAACATCCTAAGTTTCAAGACTTCTTCACTAAGGTCTTTAATATTAATTGTTCCACAAATTTCTTCAAAGTCCCTAATGTGAAAGTAAGGGTTTTCATCATATTTTCCTAAGAATATAGGGATCATCTGAAGAATACCAGGTTTCAACTCATAACTAGCCGTAGAGGCTGGCAATTTAATGCACGATGGTCGGTTGGTCCTAGTTGGGTACATGTACTCCTTCAAAGTTGTCATTGTTGGCACAGTAAAAATCCTAGGGGTGAATTCCTCACTAAGACTTAAATTCTCAAAATTAAATTTTCCAAAAACAGGGCTCTCCAAAGAAGAGTCTTCGAGCTCCCCGTCTACAAAAGAAAAACCTCAAGGCTCGTCACTAATCAAACGGCCAAAAGTGTCTCTTTTCCACGCACGCTCACTAATGGACTTGAGCGATTTTGGCATACACTAAAAAAAAAAAATCCTAAGGAAGGGAGGTTCTAAGCAAACACACAGCAGGTTGACTCCACCAAAGAAAACCTAAAGATTTCTAGCAAACAACAAGCATGATGGCTCCACTTAGATTGTTTCTAGACCAGCTTATAATCCTTCGAAAAGGAATTCGTTATAATCTAAGCAAACCTATCTGGATCGATCCGAATAAAGTGAGTCGAAGAGAAGTAGGGGAAGCTCAGAAGAGCTTTGATACCCCTACCTCTTTGGCAACGCTTCCCTGGGTTACAAGGTGGCTCTAATCGACTTATAGTAATCTTCCTGAATTTCAAAGTATGCTTAAAAGAGCAACCAATATTTTTCGAACGACTTTCCTATTAAGCTCGTTACCCTATAGTTCTCGTTCTAGTCAATATTTTAGGCTTGGGTTCGCGTAGGTTATGTTTTCCTAAGGCGGGCAAGAAGGGAACGGTGATGAAATCCGAACCCTTATCTTGTATGGCATGTCCTTGCCCTTTACTAGGAAATTAAACTCCGTATTCAGTCCTCAACATATATTCACCTAAAGGCAGACAGTAAACCCGCTGACAGGGGATTCACGGGTGTTTCGAAAAACTTACCTCCCGTACCAGACGGGCGAAGAACCGCTGAAGTCGACTCGGGCCACGACTCCTATGTCATGTACGAACCCGAGGGGCCGAGACGATATCGTAATCGTCGTCCTTCTCTGCAAACGGTTTAATATTTAAAACTACCCTTCCGTAGGGTTTAAAAATAAAATAATAATGTCCCAAAGTTCACAGTCCAAAGTCAAAAAATAAAGTGCAAAAGAAAAAATAAATACAAAAATAAAAGATATCCTAATACAATTTCTAAAAAGAAAATCTAAAGAAATAAAAACTAAAATAAAAATAAAATAAAATTTCTTTGTCTTTCTTTTCCTTTTCTTTTAGCATTTATCTTTGGCTCCTAATCTCTTAGACACCAAAGTCTTTGGCTTAAATTCTTTTCGGTCCAAACTCCAAAAGAGTTGGTGTAATCGATCCTAGTAATTGGTGTAACCGGTCATAGTAATTGGTGTAACCGATCCTAGTGACTTGTGTAGCCGATCACAAGAAATATAATGAGTATATGGTAACCGGTCCTAGTAATTGACGTAACCGATCCTGGTAACTGACATAACCGGTCCTGGTAACTTGTGTGTCTGATCACAAGTAATCCATATTAAGGTATAACCGATCCTAGTGATTGGTAGAACCGATTGAACCCATGATTGTGATTTGATATTTGATTAATCACATAGTTGTCTTGGAATACAGATAAACCAATTCTAAACTTGTTTGGAAGTGTGGTATAATTGATTCCAAGATTGTAAATATGAAAGATGATTTACAAAGAAAAGATGTCAAAATACTTTGAACACGAACAATAACTCTTATCTTTTATTGTTAAAAGTTATTCCTTAATTACTCAAGGAGATCTCGGTCCGAAATAAATTAAGAATCTTTTAATTAAGGTTGTTAGTTTTATATGCTTTAATTACCAGCAATTAAATGCATATCTCGAGAAAATAAAAATTAGTAATGTGCATTTACTAATAGGAGATTTTCTATTGAGAGATTTCGGAAATATTTGACAAAGCATTTCCAGGAATTATGAAAACCAATTTTGGCATTTATTGCATATCTTGAGAATATTTTCGGTTTTGGAAATTCCTTGGTGTCAAAACTGAAAAAGCGGTGGTACAACAACCACACTCAATATTTCGCTTAGTAATCTGTATGAACAACTCCGATATAATTCCAAGAGAATCAACTAGACAGTCAAACTCAAACAATGGAAATATATCCAAGAGTTATATCTCAATTTGATCCGCAATCAAACAAATAGGAATTTGCGAGCCCGATTGAATATAAGAAATAACTTGGAAGGTATCAAAAACCAATATCCAAGTGTCAATCAATTTAATCAACAACCAAAGGTTGGATTCCCAAATGATTGAACTTACGCACAACTTGTGATATGTCAATTATATAAACAAATATAATGCGGAAAAGAAATAACACAGACACCAGAAATTTTGTTAACGAGGAAACCGCAAATGCAAAAAAACCCCGAGACCTAGTCCAGATTTTAACACCACACTGTATTAAGCCGCTACAGACACTAGCCTACTCCAAGTTAACTTCGGACTGGAATGTAGTTGAGCCCTAATCATTTCACACTGATCAAGATACAGTTGCGCTCCTTACGTCTCTAAATCCCAGCAAGACTCTACGCACTTGATTCCCTTAGATGATCTCACCCACAACTAAGAGTTGCTACGACCCAAAGTCGAAGACTTGATAAACAAATATGTCTCACAAAGAAAATTCTATTGTATAGATAAATCTGTCTCCCACAGATAAACCTATGAGTTTTGTTTCGTCTTTTGATGAATCAAGGTGAACAGGAACCAATTGATACACTGGACTTATATTCCCGAAGAACAACCTAGTAATATCAATCACCTCACAATAATCTTAATCGTATGGTAGCGAAACGAGATATTATTGAATCACAAATGATGAGACGAAGATGTTTGTTACTACTTTTTATCTTGCATATCGGATATTAAATCTCGAGACAATCTTAGAGAAGATAGTACTTAATCACGATAGAAACAGCAAGATCTGATCACGCAACTACAGAGAAAATAGTTGGGTCTGGCTTGACAATCCCAATGAAGTCTTTAAGTCGTTAACCTACTGATGTATTTTCAACTTTGTTGTAGTAAAAGGTTCGTTGAGACTTGTGAAAGCAATTGATTTTAGACTTATTTAAACTAAAAATAGAGAAAGTTTAATTCCAAATTTGATTTTAGACTTATTTAAACTACGACCCTATGGTCATTGGCTTTACACGCAACCGCCTCAATCCACTTAAAGATATAGTCTACAGCGACAAGGATGTATAGGTTACCAAAAGAATTAGGAAACAGACCCATAAAGTCAATACCCCACACATCAAAGACCTCAACAACTAAGATAGGGTTCAAGGGCATCATGTTCCTACGGGAAATGGTTCCTAATTTCTGGCAACGTTCACAAGTAACACAGTAACTGTGGGAATCTTTAAACAACAAAGGAAAATAGAATCCACACTGCAATATCTTAGCAGCAGTCTTCTTAGCACTAAAGTGACCCCCACAAGCATGATCATGACAAAAGGAAATAATACTTGACTGATCAATCTCATGTATACATCTCCTAATAATCTGGTCTGGAAAATACTTAAACAAATAAGGATCATCCCAAAAGAAGTGCTTAACCTAAGCTAAAAATCTAGAACGATCTTGTTTACCCCAATGTTGGGGCATTCGACCAGTAACAAGATAGTTCACTATATTCGCATACCAAGGTAATGGGGTAACAAAGAACAGTTGTTCATCAGGAAAACTGTCTCTAACAGGAGGAGAATCATCAGGGGTATCCACAACAAGCCTAGACAAGTGGTCTGCTACTACATTTTCTGCACCTTTTTTGTCTCTAATATCTAAGGAAAATTCCTGCAACAATAGGATCCATCTAATCAATCTAGGTTTTGTATCCTTCTTGGAAAAAAGATACTTCAAAGCAGCATGATCAGTGAAGATTATAACCTTAGAACCTAAGAGATAGGATCTAAACTTGTCTAAGGCGAACACAATGGCTAACTGTTCCTTCTCCGTAGTAGTATAATTCAACTGGGCATCATTCAGAGTTTTGGTAGCCTAGTAAATCACATGGAGTAATTTGTTTTCTCGCTGACCTAGCACAACACCAATAGCAAAATCTGAAGCATCACACATGATCTCAAAGGGTAGGTTCCAGTTGGGTGCCTGGACTATGGGGGCGGTAGTGAGTAAAGTCTTAAGCTTCTCAAAAGCTTCTAAACAAGTATCATCAAAGACAAACTTAACATCTTTTGCAAGCAAATTGCAAAGAGGTCTAGAAATTAAGCTAAAATCCTTAATGAATCGACGATAAAAACCTGCATGCCCTAAGAATGACCAAATATCTCTTACGGTTTTTGGGACCTGTAAAGTTTTAATAAGGCCAACTTTGGCTTTATCTACCTCTATACCCTTAGATGATACGATATGCCCTAAAACAATTCCTGAACGAACCATGAAATTACATTTCTTCCAATTAAGCACTAAATTCTTCTCCTTACACCTAGTCAAAACTAATGACAAATGATGCAAGCACTCATCAAAAGATGAACCAAATACTGAAAAATCATCCATAAAGACCTCTAAGAACCGTTCTACCATGTCAGAAAATATGCTCATCATACAACGCTGAAAAGTTGCAATGGCATTACAAAGCCCTAAAGGCATGCGTCTATACGCAAAGGTACCAAAGGGACAGGTAAAAGTAGTTTTTTCTTGGTCTTCAGGGGCAATAAAGATCTGATTATATCCGGAGTAGCCATCTAAGAAGCAGTGGTGACTATGTCCAGCTAATCTCTCTAGCATTTGGTCGATGAAATGAAGGAGAAAGTGGTCCTTCCTAGTGACCTTGTTCAATTTCCTATAGTCAATACAAACACGCCAACCCGTGATCACTCGGGTTGGGATTAACTCATTGTTCTTTTTCTGGACTACAGTAATACCGTATTTCTTGGGGATAACCTGAACAGGGATGACCCACTTACTGTCTGAAATAGGGTAGATAATGCCTGCATCTAACAACTTAAGAATCTCGGTTCAAACTACCTCTTTCATATTAGGGTTTAGTCGACGTTGCATCTCCCTAGAAGGTTTGGTATCTTCCTCTAAATAAATCTGATGCATACAAACGGTAGGACTTATACCCTTAATGTCTGCTATGGTCCATCCTAAAGCTTCCTTTTTGTTTTAAAGAACGGTTACTAACCTACTTTTATGATCACTATCCAAGTTGGATGCTACAATCACAGGTAAAGTTTCAGCTGGGCCTAAAAACACATACTTCAAGGTATCTGGTAATGGTTTAAGGTCCAACTTAGGAGGCTCTCATAACGAAGGAACTAGAGTAGACTCAGAAACTGGTAGTGGTTCGAACTTGGATTTCCAAACATTTCTAGTGTCCAACAAAGGGGTTGAATCTAACAAAGCATTCACCTCATTAATCACATTATCATCATCAAAATCAATCCCAAAGTGGGCTAGGATTTTCTCAAGTGGATCTTCTAACAAAGTGTTTGGTAATGACTCCTCAACTAATGTTCCTATCATGTTGACCTCTTCTATGCTCGAGTCATCTAGTTCAGAGGGTAGCTTACTAATATGAAAAATGTTCAGCTCAATGGTCATGTTACCAAAAGCCAGATTCATAATACCGTTTCGACAGTTGATGATCGCATTAGATGTAGCTAAAAACGGGCTACCTAGAATTACCGGTATCTGGTTCTCTGGGTCAGGGACAGGTTGGGTATCTAGGATAACAAAATCCACTAGATAAATAAACTTGTCGACCTCAATAAGAACATCCTCGATCACACCACGAGGAATTTTTACGGACCTATCAGCTAACTTAAGTGTTATCTGGGTAGGTTTCATCTCACCAAGTCCTAGCTTAAGGTACACATGGTATGGGAGTAAGTTCACACTGGCTCCTAAGTCAAGCAACACTTTCTCAACACGGTATTTCCCTATTGTACAGGCAATGGTAGGGGAACCTGGGTCTTTATACTTAGGAGTAGTAGTATTCTTAATAATAGAACTCACATGACTAGCTAGGAAGGATTTCTTATGGACACCGAGCTTACGCTTTCGCGTACACAAGTCCTTAAGGAACTTTGCATAAGGAGGAATCTGCCTAATTGCATCTAATAATGGAAGGTTGATAGTTACCTGCTTAAAAGCCTCCAAAATATCATTAAAAGTGGACTCCTTCCTAGTTGGTACTAGCAATTGTGGGAATGGGGCTCTGGGAACAAAGTTTGGCTCATCAGAGGCCTCATCAGTCTCCTTAGAGGTTTCATCAATCTCTTCAGCTTCTGATTCAGAAGGGTTAACTACAACATGTTCTCTATCAGGCATGGCAACCTTATTGTCTATTTCTCTACCACTCCTAAGGGTTTTGATTGCATTCACATGATCAGATGATCTTCCTCCTATTTCATGTACTCCTCTAGGATTAGGTTGAGTCTGACTAGGAAAACTCCCATTATCTCTCTCACTTAGAATCTTAGCCATTTGACTAACTTGAAGTTCTAATTTAGCAAGAGACTTGGCATTATGTTGAAAATTCTGCTTGGTTTCCTCTTGAAAACTAGCCTGGTTCTTTAGTAATACTTCTTGGGTCTTTACGAACATGTCCTGGCTCTTTTTTAATAAACTAAGAGATTCCTCATAGCTAGTTATTCTATTCTCAGAAGGGTTCTGGAACTGGGCTTGACCTGAAGGGTTCTTATTATAACAAAAACCTGGGGGAGGCTGAGAATTACTAGACTGGCCTTGACCCTATCCTTTAGACCAAGAGAAATTAGGATGGTTTCTCCAACCAGGGTTGTAGGTCTCTGAGTAGGGGTCAAACTTCTGACGGTTTTCAAATCTAGCATTGTTATAGACAGCATGGGCTTGCTCTTCACTAACCTGACCTTCCCAAAATGAGTTACTGGGTTCTATTCCACAACTAGAGACTTGAGAGGCTCTAATCCTATTATCAGGTTCAACAAAAGACCTATGTTTAGACTGATTCAATTCCAAAGCTTCTAACCTTCTAGACAAAGCAGTAAACTTAGCATCAGACCCAAAGCCTGTATCAACCACATTGGTGCTACTTCTATTGATCAAGAGTCTTTTAGGGGGTTCAACACAAGACTCCCACTATTGGGATTTTTCAGCGACATCTTCTAAGAAGGAAAACGCATCATTAGCATTTTTACTAGTGAACTCACCAGCGCACAAAGACTCGACCGTGGCTTTGGTCGAATAGTCTAAACCATCATAAAGAATCCCTACTAGTTTGATTTTGTCAAACCCATGGTGAGGACATTGGGATAAGAGATCATTGAATCTCTCTAAACACCTATAAAGAGATTTTCCCTCTTGTTGAACACTAGTACTAATTTTCTGCCTAACAGCTGCAGTTTTATGCTTAGGGTAGAATTTAAAATAGAAGGCATCAATAAGTTCCTGTCATGTTTTTATAGATTCAGATGGTAGGTTGTTCAGCCAGGTCTTGGCTTTATCTCTCAAGGAAAAGGGGAACATCCAAAGTTTCAAGACTTCTTCACTAAGGTCTTTAATATTAATTGTTCCATAAATTTCTTCAAAGTCCCTAATGTGAAATTAAGGGTTTTCATCATCTTTTCCTAAGAATATAGGAATCATCTGAAGAATACCAGGTTTCAACTCATAACTAGCCGTAGAGGCTGGCAACTTAATACACGATGGTCGGTTGGTCCTAGTTGGGTACATGTACTCCTTAAAAGTAGTCATTGTTGGCACAGTAAAAATCCTAGGGGTGAATTCCTCACTAAGACTTAAATTCTCAAAATTGAAGTTTCCAAAAACAGGGCTCTCCAAAGAAGAGTCTTCGAGCTCCCCGTCTACAAAAGAAAAATCTCTAGGCTCGTCACTAATCAAACGGCTAAAAGTGTCTCTTTTCCAAGCACGCTCACTAATGAACTTGAGCGATTTTGGCATACACTAAGAAAAAAAAAAATCCTAAAGAAGGGAGGTTCTAAGCAAACACACAGCAGGCTGACTCCACCAAAACAAACCTAAAAATTTCTAGCAAACAACAAGCATGATGGCTCCACTTAGATTGTTTCTAGACCAGCTTCTAATCCTTCGAAAAGGAATTCGTTACAATCTAAGCAAACCTCTCTAGATCGATCCGAATAAAGTGAGTCGAAGAGAAGTAGGGGAAGATCAGAGGAGCTTTGATACCCCCACCTCTTTGGAAACGCTTCCCTGGGTTACAAGGCGGCTCTAATCGACTTACAGTAATATTCCTGAACTTCAAAGTATGCTTAAAAGAGCAACCAATATTTTTCGGACGACTTTCCTATTAAGCGCGTTACCCTATAGGTCTCGTTCTAGTCAATATTTTAGGCTTGGGTTCGCGTAGGTTATGTTTTCCTAAGGCGGGCAAGAAGAGAACGGTGATGAAATCCGAACCCTTATCTTGTATGGCCAATCCTTGCCCTTTACTAGGAAATTAAACTCCGTATTCAGTCCTCAACATATATTCACCTTAAGGCAGACAGTAAACCCGCTGACAGGGGATTCACGGGTGTTTCGAAAAACTTACCTCCCGTACCAGACGGGCGAAGAACCGCTGAAGTCGACTCGGGCCACGACTCCTATGTCATGTACGAACCCGAGGGGCCGAGACGATATCGTAATCGTCGTCCTTCCCTGCAAACAGTTTATATTTAAAACTACCCTTCCGTAGGGTAAAAAAAAATTGTCCCAATGTTCACAGTCCAAAGTCCAAAAATAAAGTGCAAAAGAAAAAAAAATTACAAAAATAAAAGATATCCTAATACAATTTCTAAAAAAGAAAATCTAAAGAAATAAAAACTAAAACAAAAATAAAATCTAAAATCCTAATAAAATAAAATTTCTTTGTCTTTCTTTTCCTTTTCTTTTAGCTTTTATTTTTGGCTCCTAATCTCTTAGTCACCAAAGTCTTTGACTTAAATTCTTTTCGGTCCAAACTCCAAACTTGTAGCACAAAGAAATATACCCAAAGAAGCGTAAAATAGAACAAAGAGAAAATAATAAAAATCTAAAAAAAAAAAAACTAAAAAATAATAAATCTAAAAACTCTAACTTAAAAACAAGTCCGCGTCGGCGGCGCCAAAAATTGATGTAATTTTGAATAGTGGTAGTAAAAGGTTCGTGAAACTTGTGAAAGCAATTGATTTTAGACTTATTTAAACTAAAAGTAGAGAAAATTTAAATCCAAATTTGTTTTTTTTAGATTGAAAATAACCAAGACACTAGATTCCACTATTACACATGAATGAATGATGGTAAAAATTCCAAAACTCTAATTATTTTTAAAATCTCTTTTTCTTAATTCACAAATAATCAAGCATATTCTCAAACATTAATTGTATCCCTTAAGCATAGATTATCTAAACAAAGTATAACCTATCTAATTGAATCACAGCTAATTAAGAAAAATTATGCAAACAATTAAAATTCTGAAAAGCAGTGATTTCAGTGAATTATAAAATGCAAATTAGAGAAAAGTAAAATAATTACCAATTATTCATGCAACAATAGCTTCCTACGTGCCTTGATTACGCGAGAATTAGCTCATCATTATCATGGAAACATGCTCAAAATTCATCTTTATTAATGCTCAAAAATGGTTCACAAATGATGAAATGGGAGAAAAAAATGATAAAACTGGGTTTTGTAACACTTATATTTGTTACAAAATCAGTTGTTACAGGAAACGATAAGCAAATACCGTCACTAGCACTGTTGAAGAACGACGGTCTTTGAGGGTCTTATGTTCTTCGTACCTTCTTCACCAGTAGAAAACAGCAGCTTCCTGTAACTTCTTTTTCTCGGCTTTTTGATGCTCTAAACGTCTCCCTATTCTCTCCCCCCACTCTCTAGACCTCAGAAACTCTTTTTATACTCCATAGGCCTAAGAATATATCGTTATTAATCCACAAATCTCCAGTGAATGCGAATATTTTCTTTTTATTGCTCTCGAATATTCACTCAAAAATAATTTCTCTTCTTGTTGTTTCACGCGTCTACAGCTTCCAAAACTTCCTTGTTTGACTCCTCCACACATCTGCAGCAACCAAACTCTATCCAAACTCGATCAACACACGTTCAAGCACGCTGTACTCCCGAGATTGCATATTTTCTTCCCGATGAATATCCAGCCCAACTGAACGCATTAAAACACTCATACCACCATTGTTTGGACATATCACGTTCATCCCAATCAAAATCAGTGATTGAATCTCACTGAAACTCCCCCAAAAATCCAACAGAAAATTCCGCAGTAAACTGGAATTTTTCCCGCCAAAATTCTTTTTCAAACGATGAAGAAGGGTGTCCCTCTAACCAGACCGGGGGTGCGAATAGCAGGTGCCCAACTGAGGTGCCCCTTATCCAAACTGAGAGTCCGAATAACAAATGTCCCTTGGGTGCCTTTAGACAACTTTTCGAGCCGATTTTTTTCCAAAAATGTTTATTGCCCAAAAATACCTACAAACACATAAAACACCATAATAAGTACAAAAATTGGTACTAACAATGTATACATTAGAGATGAAAATAGACACATAAATACGTCTATCAAGCACGATGGTTTTACACACCATTTTAGATAACCAATATCAAAACCGAAACTACAAGTAATTTGGTTTTAACATGTTATCTAGGAAACAATTGCCCGAAGCAATTTTACCTAATAGTTTAGCATTTAAAAAATCGACTAAGCACCTTAGTTCTTTTGCTAAACCGATTGTACAAGTACAATCGCTTGTTCGATAAGACCAAAATAAAGATCAGAATTAACTTTATTTTTCTCATCAGGCTCTAATTATTCTCAAAAATAACTTAGACCTTTCACTTTTAAACAAGATAAATACTAGGTTAGTTAACTAGTAATTCTTGTTAAGGCATTCGGTTAGACTTGAATAACCTAAACCTTCACATTTGATAAGTCTAACTAAAATCCGAAAAACTTAGTTTCTCTTATCCGGAAATCACTTGGACTAAACAAATGATCCTGAAACACTTTTGTTAAGCCATAAACAATCCATACAAACCAAATAAATCAACTTGCATAATCATTTATCTTAACTGGAAGCAATTGAAACAAACATAGACATTATAGCACTGGAATTGCACCGAAATTTTGTAAGCCTAAACAATTGATACCAAACAATAACAAAAGATAACAATAGTTTTTCTTAACCGGAAACAATTGAATCACAATCAAACATCCATATACAAATAATGGAATAAACATCAATTGTACCAATTTTTTTTTAAGCAAAAGCAATAAAGATATGAAACAATTAACTAACAAGATTGTTACCTCAAATTCCGCATCCTCTTCTCCCCTTAAGATATGTCATTAAGCGCAAGTTCACTTAGAACTCTCCCCCGTTAAAGTTGTCATCCTCCCGCCAAAACAAAAGAACAACAATAAAGAGCAACCTTTACCAGAGAAAGGTTGAAAACCGGTTTTAACTATGCAATGCAAAAGTTGAAACCTCGAAACACATATGCTTTTATGCTAAACCAAAGATTCAACATATTGTGACTTTTTCATATATTGTTTCTACAACCCCTCATGATCCTTTGATAAAGCCTACTAACATGGGCTAGAACTTAATCCCGCTAAATCAAAAAGTCACCCAAACCATAAGGGTTCACACATTATGAGATTGAATATCAAGGTAATAAAACCGAAATCAAACATCCCATAAACATACATAGCAATAAAATAAAGCATTCAAGCACAGGCTATGTAACCGAAAACTATCACAAGAAATATTATAAAATAATAATTTTATTCATAATAATAAGATAGTTTTATTCATAATAGACTTTACAATTATTGAAAGAAATCAAAAAACTGAAGTCTATTTTTATGGATTAAGTATTACATCATTATAACTTAATCTCTAGTGGTGCTCTTGTTGTTCACTGAGGTTTCTTAGGTGTTCAAACTTTTGAAGCATGTCTCAAGAGACTTGTTTGCAACCACTTTCTGGTTTTCGAGATCTTTAATTTGAAGCTTCAAATCTCCATGTCCTTTCATCTCTTTTATTTTATCTTTTAGTTCACCCCGATCTTGAACCAAAGTAAAGAGATTTCCTACGAGTTTTTCAAAGCCATACATAACTTCACGCATACCATCTGTGAGAAACCACTTGGTAAGGTCTGAATCATTGAGAGAAAAAATACATGACTTTTCTTGAGATTGATCAGAGTTAGGATCAGAACCGATTCTTGAGACAATCTTCCTGATCCTTCGTTTTGAGACAAAACCTTGATAGTTTCTCACCTTTCGTGCCTCCCTTTTATTACTCCTTGTAACACTGCGAGTTATAGGAGGCATCCTTTCAAGAAGTTTTTACTAAGGGAAGATAGTGTACCTAAGAGAAGATATTGATAAGAATATATGTATATCTAGTTTTTTAGAAAAACAGGATTTCCGAAACTTCACGACAAATTTTCGAAGTTCTCATTTTATTGAAAGGGAGATATTCTCTAAAAAACTCTTATGACTGAAAATAGAAGCTACCATGCACTTGTGCCCTTGATTTTATGTGCTTTTCCCATCCAAAAAAAATGAGCACGGAAGAAGATGAGAGTGCACAGTATTGATACAACTAAGTTGTATCGGGGTAAGCTTTTTCTAGCTTACAGCGAGCATCATAAGCATAGTTCATGTTTTTCCTTGGGAATTTCTTCCCAAAAATATTTTCTCCCAGAATAATGATCTTTTCTAACTCTAGAGACATGATCATGTGGAGAAGATATACTGATATGAGAATTTTCAGAGATAGACAAATCTTTCTTAATTATATCTATGAGATTTTCATAATATTTTCTCATTCTAAGGATTTCCTTATGGTGCACATCAGCATGATTATCCGAAACAATTATGGGAAATTCTTGATTGTTTCCTTTGGCAGAGATTCTTTCTTTCCCTTTCTTCTGGAGTCATTCTACATCAAAACATGAATTGTTTCGATATGGGTGAGGAGGAAACTTTTTCCAGAAGCGATTATCAACTCTCTCTTCAGATTCTTTTGAGTTGATCTTATTGGGTAGTGGTATAGTCTGTCTTTCTACTGAGGAATGGTCTTTCAGTTTTTAAAGACAAGAAACTTATTTCAATATTTTTACCACCGTATGTTGAAGAAGTATAAGTTTTCTTTCAAGTAACTGAAAGTTGTATTCCTTGAGATCACTTTCACGGAATCGGTTCAAAGTTTCCTTTGCACAAGATTTCGTTTGATCATCAGTAGATCTATAAGATGGTTTCTTATCCTCTTATGACTTGATGTAGTTAGGAAAAATACAATCATCTTGATCTGTTTCAGATGTGACCAAATTGGTTTTATCACAATCTGTAAAAGTCGAGCAAGGACTTTTAGTTTCCTCAACATCAGAAGAAATCACAACAACATCATTAGTCAGAGTTATAGGATGTGTCTCTTTATTTTAAATAAGAGATTTACCAAGAGCTTTTATTTTGACATTGAGTTCCATATTCTCTCTGGCTAGAATATTCAGTTGAATGTCTTTATCTCTGATCTCATTCTTCATAAGATTCGATTCTGTCTTTAATATTAGCACTTTAGTAGACAGAGATTTTATAGGCTTTAGGAGTTTTACCAACTCTTTATCGGCATCTTTTTTACCATCAGAGGACGACACAGATGTTTCCGCAACTCCTGGATCATGAGTTAACGAAGTGGTAACATCTTCAACTTTTGAGTATTCATACTCTTGCATAACGTTAACTGAATCAGTCATGGATTCAATTTCTTATAGGTTGGATCGCACCAAACAAAGATTGTTAGATCTTTTCGTATTTGCCCGCTCTGATACCAATTGAAAAGACGAGGGTACCCAAAAATACCTCAATCTAAAACTTTTCCACCTATAAGTCCTTTCTCCGAAAGTGATTGTCTATAGACTAAGTCGAGATAATACAACTAATCGGTTCACACTTCGTGTGATCTTCTATGGATACGAGATCGAGACAATACGACAACAAGATAACTTGTGTGATTGACTATGGATACAAGATCGAGACAATACAACAATAAAGTATGTTTACTTGATAATAGGTTCGGACTTAACCAAACTCTAGGGATTGTCTATCAAGTAAAATAGGAATTAACTTAAATGTAATTTACTTTAAATTATAATAAACACAATTATAATTGCGAAAAATAAAAGTAAATGACACAACAAGATTTTGTTAACGAGGAAACCGCAAATGCAGAAAAACCCCGGGACCTAGTCCAGAATTGAATACTCTTAGAATTAAGCCGCTATACAAAATCAAACAAACTTCGTATAGTTGAGACCAAGCAACTAAACCTATAGTTCACCTAGTTTCCTCAGTATCCCTGCGCCTCCAACTTGTTAATAAGTCACGCACTTGGAACAATTCCTTTGGTTCGTATTCCAAATAGTAAAGGAACAACAAATCTGTTCGGTAACAACTCTTTCCAAACAACGTGATTTGAGTTTGACAAAGGCTCTTCCGTTTAACCCATAAACTCCTTTGTCGGGTCCTTAGATCAATCTCTCAACAACTACCGAAGTAATTGTTAGACTATGCAATCAATACTATTAATCACAAAGAAGTGTATTGATGCCGATCTACTCAACTAATCAATCCAATCTATAACAAAGATAAACCGATTATAGTTGGATCCCTTTCCAGCCGAAACAAGTATTGTGCACACCAAAGATTATGAACCCAAAAAGTCTTCTTTTCTTCAAATCTTCTTTAATCTTCAATCAGCACCTGCACACAATCAACTTGAATCCCTTGTGATCAATCACACACAGAACGGAGTCTGTTAACGTTGGATTAGCACAAGACGTCTTTAGAACTACAAACAGTCTAAAGATCCCCGTCGAAACTTCGATCTAGTTTGAGTGAATCTTATATCAGAAGAGAAGATTCTCAAGCATAAACAAACTAGGTGCAATCAAAGTTCAAAAACCGTTAGTCAATCAAATCAATCGAAAACTAATAATAAACCGCAATTATCTAGTTTCCCACCTACGGTACTAATAGAGCTTCTTAATCCCAAAGAAGTCTTTAAACTGAGCGACCGTAAGAGGTTTCGCTTAATTAGGTTACTTTCCTCTCCGAATAGGCGGCTCCACCAGTAACAACACAACTAGGTAGTTTTGCTGGCTCTTAGGATTAGTTTGCTAGAAATGCAAACTTCGATATTTATAGACAATGAAGTTTGGACACCAAGGAATTTCCAAAACCGAATATTCTCAAAGATATGCAATAAACACAAAATCGGTTTTCATAATTCCTGGAAATGCACTGTCCAAATAATGACCGAAATCCTAATCGAAAAATCTATAATCAGTAAATGCACATTACTAATTATTATTTTCTAAAGATATGCATTTAATTGCTGGAGATTAAATAGCATATAAAAACTAAGAAACCTTAAATAAAAGATTCTCAATTTATTTCGATCCTGGGTTTCTCCTTTAGCTATTAAGGAATATCTTTGAACAATTAATAATAAGAGTTACTGCACATGTTCAAAGTATGTCGACATCTTTTACTTTGTAAGTCCTTTTTCATTCTTACAATCTTGGAAACGATTTGCCACACTTCCAAACAAGTTTAGAATTGGTTCGTCTGAATTCCAAGAACTATGTGATTGATTATCCTATCAAATCACCAATTATGGGTTTCTCGGTTCTACCAAAACAAGTTCGGTTCTACCTCCATGTGAGTACTGTGCATAGTCACGCTAGTTACCAAAATTCGGTTGAATAGGTACTAGGATCGGTTCCCCACAACTTATGGTAACTACCTGTATTCGGTTGCACATGTCCATAGAATCGGTTCCCCCAAAACTATAAACTTGTTGCACATGTTCATAGGATCGGTTCCCCATCTACTAAAAACATGTTACACCTCTTACAAGGATCGATTCCCTCTTGCAAATTTGTTGCACCTCTTACTAGGATTGGTTCCCCAATGACTAGATAAAAGTTGTTATTTACAAGGCATCGATCATACCATCTTGAGTGATTACTTAAGATCGGTTTCACTAATAAAAGTCATACCAATACATAAGTCAGGTCTTATGAATAGTTTTACCAAGATACATAAACAAGTTTATGAGCGGTTATACTAAACACACATATTGGTAATTAAAAATAGAGTTGCAATGAATAACAATACCAATAAGCCTAGCGATTTCCCTTTCGATTCACAAAACAAGTTTATGAACTTACTTCCTTTAAACGAATGTAAAACATTGTTTCCTAGGATTAAATCTTCACTCATACCCATACATAATCACAATAGCATTCATATGATCATGTCGATGTCTTATATACAAAGTTAAATGGTTAAGTAATAAACCTCGTATTGTATTCCTTAATACTATGTCTAACTAGAGTTTCATACATAGCTTCGCAGTTAAGTTTTCAATATGCACGAATTGAAAGATACGTTAGGGAAAGAAACAGTTCAATTCAAATATTACTAACCTCAAGAGGAAGGATGATGTTGTCGTTGTAGCTCCATACTTCTTCACATTCTTTAAGTCTTCATGTAATACTTGTAAGTGTCATATCCTAACACTTTCAAGCTAACCTATACGAAGTTGACTCTAGTATGTTATCAAGCGACTCTTTAAATGAGTTTTGATTCACTAAAATATGACAACCAAACTTGATATACCAACGCTTGGTGGGTTCAACCGAGCTATGCTCTAACAAAATCCGACATCGATTTTCTTACAAAGCTGCAAGTAAGGAGGTAAGAGAATGTACGATGGCCGCAAATGAAACAAAAAGGCAATGGAGGAGAGATGCTTACTTAGAACATGGAGAGACGAGGAAGAAAATCAGCATAACTATCCATAAAGGCCTCCATCTCCTGAATACTACCTCTGCGGATTTCACCAAGGCTCTGACAAGAATGAAGACTGTATGGATCGAAGAATAGATCCTTGGCCATCTGGTACTGATCCGTCAAAGCATCCAACTTAGAAGAAATCTCCAAGGAGTTGCTCAGCTGATGAGGGGCAACTTCGGCAGAAAATGGACCATTGGAATCTCGAAGAATAGCTTCCAGGATAGCATCGTCAGAGCTCTCAGGGCTCAAATTCTCAAGTAACTTACCTTTTCCTTGATCAACAGATATACCACCAATCGCTTGAGAACGAGCATGGGGTACCAGTACTTTATCATCACCACGACGAAGAGACGGCATAGTAGAGGAGTTGGGAAAAGAAAAAGATGCTTTGCCAGAAGTACCACCTAAGTTCAGGTCACCAGTAGAAGGAAGGTTACCAAGGTTCATCCAATCAGGCGACGAAGGTGGTGGACCAACATGCTTACTTGCAGGGGCAGTAGAAAAAGATTGAGCACTCCCCAACGAGGTAGGCGCGGTATTAAAGGAGAATCTGCCCAGTGAAATCACAACCTTCTTCTTCGGTCGGGAATCTGAACCACTGACCCTTACAACCGGTGTAGTACCCTTCGTAAACGAACCACTCGAATGTTTCGAAGTATCTTGAGAAGACAACGGACCCTTGGTAGACAACACCATGGCATTAGTGATAACCGGAGAAACAAGCTACGTACTAGAAGGAGCCAAAGGAATATGAACCTTCGACAATTGAATAGGGATCGAAGCAACCTGAGTAATTGCTTGACTCACCAACAAAGACCCACCAGCAAGATGAATGTTATCACCTTCAACAGAACCAGCAGAAACATGGCTAGGACTTAATTTCGTAAAGTCTTCCTTAATATCATCCAAATGAGGGCTAAGGGCAGTATCCTCGACGTCCTCTATGTCCTCCATATCCTCAAGATCTTATTCAACAGCTTTTGGGTCCTCATCAGACTCTTCAACATCTATAACATCTTTCAACTTGCCTTTCTTTTTGGAAGACTGTAAAAGAACACATGCATATGCTAAGGATCGGGGAAAAACTACCTAGGCATCTACGAATATTAAGGTAAGGTTATAATCCTTACCTCCGCAGGTGTCGGCATAGCTGCTTCAATTGAAGCCTTCCTTTTCCTCCTCCGGGGTAGCTACGAAGTTACCAGCAGAACTAGGAGCAGTCCCAGCAGAAGAAGCATGGGAAGGCTACAAAGAGAAGTATCAAAATCTTTATCAAAAGGATACATAACGAAGGTTGAAAAATAAAATCGAACCGAGGGATATCTCTTCATAAGTGGCAGGGTTGAAAACACAAGGCTGATATCCATCATACTTAGAAGGCAAAGACAAAGATGGACGAGGAACGTTGGGATCTGCGGTAGTAAACCCGCGGTCCCAAGGGCCAACCACGCGAAGAGGAGTACGTTCCCAATGCTTATCATGATCAAGAAGAATACGATCAGACAGGGGAAGAATGTGCTTAGCAAAGTAGGGGATAACAGTTATCCCCGTCTTATCTATCTCCTCCAGCAAACGAAGGCTATTACCTTCCCTAATTTGCTTGGAAGTAGCATGAATGCGGCGTGTACCAACGCACCAAGGAAGAAGATTGCTCTTTTGAATGGCATCAGCGTACATAGCATTGAAGTTGGCAGGGGTATAATCCTTCTTCTTACACCTCCCAAGAGTAAAAGGGTCATAAGATTTCAGAGTGGTCTTACCCTTGCTATGATACCAACACTCACGAAGAGCATGCCAGTAATCAGTATAGGGCATCACCTCTCGATCCTCACGGTCAAATTTGTAGGCACAGAATTATCATGGCAAAATGATGGTAAAAACACAAATGGGAAGTGAAAAAGCGGGGGTCTAACAACCACACCCAATATTTCAATTAACAATCTATATGGACTAACTCAAATATACTTTCAAGAGAATCAACTAGACAGTTAGACTCAATCTTAAGAAAAGCATATCCAAGAGTTATATCTCTATTTTTCCCAATTCAATATGCAATCAAACAAATAGGAATTTGCGAGCCCGATTGAATATAAGAAATAACTTGGACGGTATCAAAAACCAATATCTAAGTGTCAATCAATTTGATCAACAACCCAAAGGTCGGATTCACAATTGATTGAACTTACGCACAACCTGTGATATTTCAATTATATAAAAATATAATGCGGAAAAGAAATAACACAGACACCAGAAATTTTGTTAATGAGGAAACCGCAAATGCAGAAAAACCCCGGGACCTAGTCCAGATTTGAACACCACACTGTATTAAGCCACTACAGACACTAGCCTACTACAAGTTAACTTCGGACTGGAATGTAGTTGAGCCCTAACCAATCTCACACTGATCAAGGTACATTCGCGTTCCTTACGCCTCTGAATCTCAGCAGGACTCTACGCACTTGATTTCCTTAGCTGATCTCACCCACAACTAAGAGTTGCTACGACCCAAAGTCGAAGACTTGATAAACCAATCTGTCTCACACAGAAAAGTCTATTGAATAGATAAATCTATCTCCCACATAAATACCAATAAGTTTTTGTTCCGTCTTTTGATAAATCAAGGTGAAAAGGAACCAATTGATATACCGTACTTATATTCCCGAAGAACAGCCTAGAAATATCAATCACCTCACAATAATCTTAATCGTATGGTAGCGAAACAAGATATTGTGGAATCACAAACGATGAGACGAAGATGTTTTTGACTACTTTTTATCTTGCCTATCGGAGAATAAATCTCGACCAAATCTTAGAGAAAATAGTACTCAATACGATAGAAAACAACAAGATCAGAACACACAACTACAGATAAATAGTTGGGTCTGGCTTCACAATCCCAATGAAGTCTTTAAGTTGTTAACCTACAGGGTTTCGTGAAAAACCTAAGGTTAAAGGAGAATCAACTCTAGTCGCAACTAGTATGACACAGGAGGTATGGTGATTAGGTTTCCCAGTTGCTAGAGTTCTCCTTTATATAGTCTTAAAATTAGGGTTTGCAATCAATGTTACCTTGGTAACAAAGCATTCAATATTCACCGTTAGATGAAAATCTGATTAGACTCAAGCTAATATCTATCAATCATTAGATCGAACTTAGCTTTATACACACAAATGAAAAGTGACTTCATTTAGATATGAGTAACCGTACCTAAACGTGTGCACGTTGTTGGCTAAACAATAGTTAAATCGAAGTTAGCCATGTGAACACTTCATATAAAATATATTCATCTTAACCATAACTAGTTCAAATGACTCAAATGAAACTTGTTATAGAGTTGTTCAATTGTTTATATTCTCATAGAAGTATACAAGACACAATTGAAGCAAAATCGATTTTGATTCACTCGAATCAATTCATGAACATTATAGCCACTGTTTGCAAAAGATTGCATTCCTTATTATATAAATGTATTAGTTCATGAACAAACCGATTTTAGAACATAACCTACTCAAGTATGCAAATGGGTACGCATACCTAAGTGGTCGGACCAAGTTTGGGTTCGCCAGTATGCGAACGGGTACGCATACCTTCCAAAACTCAGTTGAATTTCCGGAACTTGAAACTCACGCCAGTACGCATACCGGTATGCATACTAAGTTCCCGTGACTTCCATAACCAACCAGTACGCATACGGGTATGCATACTATGGTTCCCAGACTTGGACAACACATATGCAAGTACGCATACTGTGTTATATCCAATCATGGTTATTTGTTCTAAATTCCCATTTTAATCATTGAAACATTCTTGGAAGACGACAATAGCTGTCTCACTCAAACTATTAGCTTCAAAGCAATTTTCAAGTGATCAAATGATCAATACGAAACATTCCGAGTCTACATCAAATGACTGTCTCACACAAATAATGTAAGATGTTACAAGGCGATTTTTACATGATCATCTTTTGACTTTCGTCAAGAATATAAGATGAACTTGGTTAAAGCGAAAGCTTACCAACACATATTTCAAGAAATATGTAAGCGAGTTAAACTCAACTATAAATATCAAATGTGTATAATTGAAGTCTATATAGTTATACGACTTTTGTCTCAAATAAGAGATAGAGTAGATAGACTTTTGAGTGATAGATGAGTTCAAGTCTCCACATACCTTTTGTTGATGAAGTTCCACAAGCTCCCCTTAGTAGTTCTTCGTCTTCAATCGATGAATGCCATGAAGTTTAATGCTCAACTACACTTACTATCCTAATCCGAGACTTAGCTACAAGTAGACTATAAATCAAGACTTATAGTTTTAGCAACTAAACTTGACTACAAGCTTGAGATAGCAACGCTTACGAGTTCGACCGAGCAGTGCTCTAACAGGAAGTAACCCATGTTCTCAAATAGTGTGGAGAAGTGCAATAAGATCAAAATCTCCTCATGCAAGCATTACATCAACATCAATGGCAATCAAGGGAAGAGAACCGAACCAAGCATGAAGAATACCCAAACAACAATGAAGAGAAAGAACAAAGTTTACTAACCTGCTAATGGAGTTCGAGCAAGGAAAAGAGCTCTTGGGAGTCTGGGAGAAGACCAACTGTTGGAGTTGAAAGAGAAGAAAATCTCTGTGAAAGAGACAGAGAGGGAGAGCGACAGTGGGAGAAGAAAAAGGAAGATAATGAATATCCTTACTTAAATTTCTTCTTATAAGCGGATGGAGAATCCAAAAATTTAGTTGTCCTGAGATTCAAGGGGCGGTTATTGCATGAAAGGACACACGGGGACCACCCAATCCGTGCGTGCAAAAGTGGCAGCGTTATGGAAGGTTTTTCTTCCAATCCTACTAATTGGTAGAATATGAAAGAAAAGGGGCAAACTGTGAATACCAATATTCTCGTGGGCACGTGTCATGTATCTGGCGGTCGTGTGCAAGTTAACAAAGTATCCCTGGCGATACACATGTATCTAAGAAGTAACAGATCCTTTCCTGATCTACTTTACCCCATCTTGAGGAAGGATACCTCGACGACTTAGATGGTAAAGTAGATCCTAGCATAGGAAGGTGGCAGCTGTCGAAGGGACAGAGGTAGCTGACATATCTAATCAGCATTTAATGTCGCGAGCCTTATCTACACGTTTGGTAAAAGCGCATGGAGGAAAAGTGAGATGGAATTGTATGACTAGTGAAGGCATACGGTGAACGAAGGTACAACCTGTACTAAGGTTGAGGAGTTCACGATGGTACGTGGGTCAGCTGAGGTGGCAGGGCTCGATTGGAGAAAGCGTGCGGCCAACGAAGGTACCATTTGTACGGAAGATACATCAGGATACGATGGACCCAAAGACAGCGAAGATCTTTCTGGAGAAGAAGGGGTTATAAACACCGAACTCCACCAACAAATAAGAGCATCCAATACCCAAAGGAAGGAAGATCTAGACTTAAGCTTATACCTCTTTAATGTTTAGAACTTAAGTATTTACTATAGCTTGATTTCTCTCTATTACTTTGGGAAGCATTTAAGATCTTTGTAACCAACCACTACTTAATACAAACAAACACTCATTATCCCATGGACGTAGACGAAAGTCGAACCACGTTATCTCTTATGTCTCTTGATAACTTAGTAGCATTTACATTACCACAGTATTGTTCGTTATTATTATCTTTATCTTGAGTACCTTTCATTACTTAACCATATCAGTTCAACTGAGGTATCATTACTACATAGTATCTGATTCTCTGAGCTATATACATTACGTAGACTATGGGAAAAATAGTAGTCACAATTTAAATGGACTTAGTATATGGCTAAGGGGTGGTAAACTTACTTTATTTCCCTTGACCTAATTAGACTTAAACATATAACCCATTTCTTAAAATCAATTTAACATAAAAACTAGGGATATATTCTTCACTCTTTATCTTCTATCAATCCTCTTAATAATCTCCATTTTTCAATCTCCTCAAAAATGGGTAATCAGAAGGAATCGAGTAACAACCCAGAAGCAACTATTGATCCCAAAACCTCCAAATAAACAGAAAAGGGTGAGAGAAAGTTTAAATCCCTAAGATCAGTATACCCAGAAGGTGTTGCAAAAAACCCATCAACGACGATAAGAAAATTGTAAGTGATGTCTAAACTCGAACGCATTATTTTATTGTGTAATATGATTGTTATATTAGGTTAGATAATCGAAAATGGTGACTTTCAGGGTTTATGTTGTCAAGATATATGTATTAGCATCATGACGAACTATGTTGTTTAGTGTTAGTAGTCTAGGTCGTCATATGAAGATCATGACGACTTTCGATAATGTTAAAAGGAAACTGATGATCGGATATCCATGGTTGCATGGTAATTATCCCTTAAACATAAGGACTTCTGATAGTTAGTTTGGTCGATCATCTTTCATAACTTGTAACATAATGACCTAATGTCATAGGAACTTTGTTTTTCCTGTGTAAATTTGTGGGTGTAGGTCATCATTTTTCTGAAAAATAAACTTGACAACTATATTATGTTAAACTTATGGTCGGTTAAACTACAACATGACCACCATTATAGGTTCAACTCTTGACACATGTGTTCATAGATTTTACTTGTGCATTGTTTTATTATTTATTATTAGGTTCCAACAGAATAACAAAGGAAAATAAAAGGCTACTCCTTCCTCAAAACCTCCTTATAATATAACTGAAAAGGTCTGTGTATCAGAATTCCAAAGATGGATGGAGAATAATCCAGAAGAAAACCTAAAGTATATGAACAGTCCAAACAATACCCTCAAGTATATTGAATCTGAAAAAGAGGAAGATGAGGGAGATGATTATGATCCAAGACTATTTTTCAGGGAATGTGACTTTTCTGGGGTGACTTCCTATTACAATGAAAATGGCGACTACATAGGTCCACCTAATGAGTTAGAAGAACAAGCTAATGATGCTGAAAACCCCTATGAAGTGAAGGAATAAGATGACATTAATATTGATTTATCAACCTTCTTTTAATGTATTTGATATGTTTTCTTTAGTAGTTATTGTTGGGTGTTTTTAAGACATTTTAGAGTATGTTGTGTACTTTTAAAATGTTGTTTCAAAATTCTGGTTGTGGTCTGAGACAATTTAACTTATGTTAATTTCAGGTTCAGTTATTCTTAAATTTATGTTGTTGTTTTTTTTCTTTGCAGTTTCAAATAATGTTAGACCAGTAGTGAGTCGTCAAGGTAATTTTTTTTAATAAACTATCGACTGTTCATGGTCGTCATGCTACTAAAGTAATGTCCCTGAAAACTGCTTACTGGTCATCAGGATACTATAGTATAAACCATGACGACATATGTAACCTATAACCTATTGTTAGTATAAAAATAATATTTTATGTATAAAGTACACTCAATTGAATACTCAACAGCTACTATTTTCAAATACTATCCATTAAGTCTGTGTTGTTAGTATAAAAGTATTTTCAACTTCAACCAAGCTTAAAGAAAGGAAGGTTCAAGTGCTCCATTACCAATTATTTGTAGTCATTGTACACGATCTGGTCATAATGCAAATAACTGTCCCTTTGAAGGAAGCAAATGCACTATTACTAATGTAAGGGGTTCCTAGTTCTCATGAAAGTTGCAAAAGGAGATCTATACCAACCATATGCTTCAAAATGCACCTGTTGTGGATATTTTTATTGGATAGATGAGCATATAGCTCTGCATGAAGATGAAGTTGATAAAATCAACCATCTACCATGCACAAATCTATGTTGCAATAGTAAGATAAACCTACTTACCTCACCAAAACAAGTATGTACTGGCAAAAAATACTACCTATGTCCCAAATGTGTTAGGGTTCAGTTTTTAATGTTTGTATGCTTTAATTAAGTGTGGAGTGATTTTCGATTAATGACCAAGGTTATGTTTTTAGCATGTGAACTAATGTATCCCACTACGGAAAATTTTAATGTCCCTGCTCTTTATTGGTCATCATGGTTATTATTAATAGAAATGACGATGTTTTTTTTTTGCCATGGAAATGTTAATGTTTTCATTTTTTCATATATATATAGTCGTCATGTTAGAGTTTTCCTAACAACCCAACTACTTAATAGTCGTCATTGTTATCAATTTAAAATGACGACCAATTTGAAAATTTTGTCACATAATAATATCAATTTTTCCCTGTAATAGTCTACAAATTAAGTATCTTTTAACGTGTCAACCATTGTTTCATCGTCAACCTTTGCATTATACTACCTTGATAACTACGGTGGGAAAAAAAGTTATAGGAAAATGTGATTTCTGGCCCTTTTAGTCATTAGGTTTTAAGATTTAATAATCCGTTAACACACGTTTAGTCGTCACCTTTGGAAACGTATGATCATGCCGACCATTCCCATCTTTTTGTCACAAGTTTGTGAATCTTAAAAATTTAGACCATGACGACCCTGAGGAAAATTCAAATAATTTTTTCAGACTGTAATAATCGGTGTGGCAATAAGAGCATATTTACATGTTTTTGAGTGTCAATTTCATACTTGTTTTAGCTACATTTCTTGCATATTATCTCTTATTATGATTTTTTTCTAGTTTATGTCTTTTATTAGGTGAATCATCAAAAAAGAAGTACAAATTGCTACAAAAGTGAAGTCTACAAGTAGAGAAGGGTCAAATACCAAGTGGAACTCGTTCAAATACAAGATTTCTTCTTATCATCTTGAAGAGAGCGAACAGACGAAGCCAATAGCGAAAGAATAAGATCAATAAAAAAGTTATAGGAAAAGTAAAGAGTTAGGCTTGTCAGTTCCATAGGACAGTTCAACAAAAACTAATGAAGTTATAAAGGAACCCCTATTTGTGCTAGGGGATGCCACTGCTAGCTATATGTCGAAAAGTTCTAAATTCGCTAGGTTTTTTCTCCAAGGGATGTTATTATCTTCATCACGTTTGAAGATACGTCAAACTCGTACCTTCACAAATTCCGATCGTGGTCCTTAATTACAGAATACAATCTTGATTATCAATATGTTCTCTAATCTCAGATCAGGACTCTTGCAATGCTAGGTTTGAATTTCCTGATTATCTTCAAAGTTGGTTGTGGTTAATGGCGGTTAGAAGAGAACAAGAAAGAAAGGAGAGAGAATTATATGAAATCTATTTTTTATTATCACAATGAACTTGTTTACATCATCAGCCTTTCTGGATATTTATACATGATCTGAGCACGAAAATTACACGTAGATGACTATGAACATAACAGTCTAGACATTAATAGTTTCTTGCCTCGTGCTTGTACCTACCTGGGATAGGTTTCCAGGTCTCCCCTCAACTGACATCATCGGGAATCTTCTTAGCTTCGCATCTGGACTCAGGTATTGCACGACCAACTCTGTGTCTCTGTCTTGTTTTGTCTCCTATGGATCGGTCCTTGGACATCTGGTTCAGGTCTTTTACGTCTGACCTTGAATCTTATTTCATATCTCAGATGTATTATTCTTCAGCTGCCAGTTCTTGGGTAGCGGCTATATTTTGTTATCTCCATATTTGCCTGGGTTTAATTAAAGTAAGTCTGTAGACTTCTTTTATTTAACTCTGATGTCTTTAGCCGGTGCCTACCCTTGTTGGTGGCTTATAGATTTATGTGCCGACTTGTGTGGTTTGGCTTCTTAGTTGGACGGGGAACCTGGGCGTTTCTTTAGGTGCTACTCCCCATTTCGAGTTACTTCAGATGGGGTGGAGTACCATGAGTGCCTCTTTAGGCACGCACTCCTTCTTAAGTTGTTCTTGGATGGGTCACCTGGGTGTTTCTTTAGGTATTGTTCCTAAATTTCTCCAGATGGGGTGGCATACCTGACTGCTTCTTCAGGTGTGTATTCCCCTTTTCTATGAATTCTGGGCTTTTCTAGGCGGCACACATGTCCTCTTTTTTCTTCAAAAGGTAAGTATCTTGTACCGCCAAGAAGGTTTTGTTTCTTTTTGCATCATGCTTTGTTGAGCTGTATTTTGCTCAGTAATCGAGCGAATCAATCTCGTGATGCTCAATTATTCTTAAAAAATATTATTTTATTCTGCAGCTAATTATTAGCGCAATTTTCGATTTTTGGCGTGTTGTCCACCTTCTTGGAATACCAAAAAATTGGTAATTTTTGGTGGTATTTGTTACCCACTTTCGGTTTTGTACTTTATTGACTTGTAGTAGTTGGTTAACATTATACGTGTCTTTAATGCGTGTAGAGACGCGGGGGTAATTTACTGCTTTACCGGTTGTTACCCTTCTACTTTCCTCGTTTTATTGCATCCTTTGGCAAAAATTGTGGTTTTGTTAGGTTGAAGCCTGAGCCACACTGTTCGTTTTTTGACCATGTGACGTGTTTCCACTTTCTTTATATCTGTAATGAGGGTTTTAGATTATAATGTGAGTATCACGTACCATTTTTATCGGTCACTGGTAGGCTCAGAAACCTACAATAAAGTACTGCAAGTGCGCAATGTCCAACTAGTAGACAACCAGAAGTACAGGTTGAGGAATGTGTAAATACTACTACTAAGTAATACCAAGAATTAACTAATCAAATTAAATATTTAGAAATTTACGTAACTATGAAAACAAAATAATAAATGCATAACCAAGAATGTGAGAGTCGGTAACCAGATAACTATGCTATCGACCACTACTTCTATTCAATCACTGAAATTAAACATAATAATGAATATGTATTTATCTTCCATTCTATTGACATAACCTATTATAAGCATAGATTCGCAAATGTCACTAAGATACTAAAAGCATGGCACATTACCCAAGCATATACTATCAAATTGTATTAGCGAGAAAATTATACGGAACTACGGATTAGTTCACAAATATTATTTGGCTATTCTAAGCATAACACATTGAAGAAATTAACCCAAACATGGACTATGAAATAATGAGACAAATATATTTGTAAGCCTATCAAGTACGCACATAGGTTATTGTAATTGGTGAAGCAGCAACTCATAATGGTCTATTACTTCATAATTCAATTCAAAGTAGCCTAATACCCCAAGTAGTTTCAACAATAAAATACTAATTACAAAAATCTAGTAAGACATGGCTTTCTCAAGAGTCATTAACATATCAAAGAGAATTTGTCTCTGTTCGTTCTTCTGCTGCGAAGAGTCTAAGGCTTAGTTTGGTATTGCTGCGGCTTTTATAAAAGCACTTTTCTGCTGTGCGTTGCTGTGTTGTGCGTTGCTGTGCTGTGCTGTGAGAAAAAAATAGTTAAACGTTTGGTAAAATATTGATTAAAGTTAAAGGTGATTGAAAAGACAATTAAAGTGTGTTTGGTAAAATATTCTATTCAACCATTGTTGTTGTGGCAAATGACAAAAACAGACATATCTCTGAAAATAATTTTATTTAATTTTATTGAGTTTAAAATAATTAACTTTTTTACTATTAAATATAAATATATTAAATATTAAATTTACTAATTGTTACTGCTATTATGATTGTTACAAAAATATTTTAGTTAACCACTTTTTAATATATATATATATAATTTTCAAACAAAAAATCAAACTAAAATTAAGTAATTATTTAATATTTGTTTTTATTTTATTTATTTTTATTACAAATGAAATTAAATGGTATCATAAAATAGTTTGAAAATAAAATATAATAATATTTACAGAATAAAATATAGTAAATAAAAAATTGATTGTATATATTTATTTAAGGGTAATTTTTATCATTTACAAAATAAAATACGGACAAAAAAAATAAATCAAACATTAAATTTTGGTGGGACCAAAGCTTATGATTTTGTAGCTTTTAAAAACTCCTCCTCCCCAGCTTTTAAAAGTTGAGGAATTTTGAAAGTGCTTTGAGTAAAAAGCACTTTGATTCTTTTTTACGAAACACCAATTTCAAAAAATTATTATATAGGTTTTGAAAGTGCTATAAAATACGACCTAGCACATTGCAAGGCCCACTCCAAACACTGATATCCAAATGCAGACCCGTCTCCGCACTTTCTATTTCTAACCTAGGCCACTTCAGCCATTGCCAAATTCAGCTCCGTCCACAATCAGACCACCACTCTCAGTCACTGCACAAACTCCAATCACCGACACCAGGACCCTACTTTGTTTGCTGCCGGATAACTCTCAATTGAGACAAAGAGTTGACAGAACAAACCATCCATACCCAAGCTAACAAATCCATTGGTCATGTCCACTGTCTCAAGAACTTCAAATCATCCCCATTTAGTCCACAGCTCCGATTGACCTTTTCTCCTCCCGGCCACAGCACAGAACAATAGTTCACAACACAAATCACCACTAACCCATTTCCAGCGGATGAGTGAGCACCACAAGAATTCCATTTCAGTCGCCAACTTGAAATCATAAATCCATCATTGCCAGTACTTAAATTGCATACCCATTATCATGAATTTACTCTCAAGAACTTCCATTGGACCCAATTTCGGTTCTCAGCTGAAATCTCCAAACTCCATTGATCAACACCTCTTTGAACTTCTGAAATTTCATCTCTGCCACCATCAGCCAACACCGTTCTTCTTCACTGACTTTACAACATCAAAATCCATGTTATCCACTGATTCTACTCCAGATGAAGTTAACCCGCTAGAACCCACTGATGTTGCTGTTGTTATCACTAAACACATCACCACTACTCAAGTTTCAGACCGTGCCAATGACCCCCTTCTTAATCTCTTGAAAACAATCACAGCACTCATGGCAATAACATCTCATTCTTCCGTCTTCTAACTGCTTGCAGTGCCGAGTTAACCAATCCATTGACAACAGCCAATACCTTTAGACAACTCCCTTGTAGATAATCAAGACAAACACCATCGCGATCGCTTTTGTGACTGTTGCCGATATGATTCTCCATCTCCATAACATTCCATCCATCCAGAACAATCGACACCAAGCCATCTATTGATTCTTTCATCACCTGCTGTTGTTGGAGATGTCTGGGACTCTTGAAAGATAGAGTAATTGGGGAATTCCATTTGAATTTTAGATTTGATTCTTCTGGCTGAGATGTAAGAATAAGGAATAATTTCCTTACTGTGCAACCAGGGAGTATGAACTCCTTTGGCCACAAGTTTCACAATCATGCGCACTATCTTTTGACTAGTCAGTGGTCAGGAAATTTAGCTGACTCCTCCTGGTGCCGTTGACCGTAGCACTGGTGGTATTAATGCAAACACCATTTTGCTTACATTTTAACCGGTTATCTTTCCATTCAATCCCCGCCGCCATAAATGTTGGTAATAAATTAGTTGTACAGTGGGTTTAGTGGTGTTGGGTCTGACAATGGGCCAGTCCAATTGGTTTGGTTTGGGTAAGGGTCTGGGTCCGGCTTTCGCGTATCAAAAAAAAAAAAAAAAAATAATATTTCCATTGATCGGATTAGCCGTTTATCCTTCCATTGTTCAGATTTGCTTGTGCTTTCTACAAATAGCTTAAAACAGTATTACTAACAAAATAACGAGTCATAGCTAGTTTAATTATGGGTCTAAAAATGGCAAGCTTTCGTGCTTATCAGTTACGCTCTTTCATTTTCCTTATTCTCTATTTAGATCCCTTAAGGTTTGCAAATTATATTTTTGTAACTCCGATCCTTTTTCTATTCTCTCTTCCTTCTGGTTTTTAATCTTCAATTCCTTAGCCTTTTAGGCTTTTAGAAGCATGATTTGTTCGATTTTTGTTCCTTTCAAAATCCTCTTTTTATTTCACCATCCCCTTTTTATATGTTTTGGGATTAAAATCCGTTGTTCCAACTTTTATGTTTATGGTTTTTTTTTTAATCAATTTGGCGTTATAAGAAACATGATCTACCGATCTTACGTTCCCCATTCTCTCTTTCTTTCACCAATATATGGTGTTGAGCATTTTTGCTCTTGTTGATCCATCTCATAGCAATTGCGCTATGTTTTCCAATGGGAAACACTTATCTACCTCTCTCAGATAACTTTTTTCTTAAAGAGAGATCCCATCTTTTACTCCTCCTTCCCCCATTTTGCCAGGAAATAATCGAGGTTATTTCATTTGTTATTTTGCAAATAGGGGAGAAGCCTTTTTGGATAGGTGATAGACCTTAAATTTTGTTGTTCTATTTTTTTTCCAAAAGATGAAACGGCAATTGTGTTTCTTTATGCCCTGTTGTTTTTCGGTGTTCTTGTTGTTTGTACGTTTGACCTTTCTTTTACAGCAACTAAAGCCAAGTTTCCTTCAGAGTCAGCTGTGGTAAGTGAAGCTGGTCTTAGTTCTTTATATTATACATTTCATTCTATCGATTCTTAATATGTGTGTATATATATTTTGTTTCATCTCTCGTACCATTGAATGTTTTTTCTTCCTTATTTAAGCTTGGCGGATCGTCGTTTTGCCAAGCCCAGGGATCATGATGTTGGTATCGATGCTTTTCAGGTTATGCTCGCACGGAGTATGAGAAAGCTGGAGAACTCTCTTTTTATCCTGAAGCTTCTCGCTTTCGAGGTTGAAGTTTTTGGGTTTCTTTTCTCTTTACTCCGTGTGGAGGAGCTTTCCTTTGGTCGTTTCTCCATCCAGTCCCATCTTTTTATTCAACCATTTCCGGTCTTTGTTCAGGGCAGCCGGAGCCGAACTTGTATATTCCTTAAGAACCTCTTGGTTGATTATTCGTTTCGTTTTGTTATCCTTTCGAGATGAATTATCACGATCTTTAAGGAGAATTTGTTTTGTTTTGTTCATTATCTTGGGAATGTTTTATTTTGTCACATTTGCACTCTTTTGATCCCTTCCCCCTTTTTGAATTGTATTAAGAATATTAGGGTTTAAGATTTTCGACTCTAATTTATCATCTCTGGTGATTCAGTGTGTTCTGCTCTGAATTGCCGAGCTCCGACTCCATTTGGGATTATTAAATCCTCACTATGGATTGCTGACTTGTCTTCAGGTTCTAGATTATGCCTACTGATAGACGCATTTATGTGTCTATTTTCATCTCTATTGTGTATATTG
>JAJJMB010016078.1:6546864-6571059 GCA_023531105.1 Papaver atlanticum
CAAAGAATTAATAATTGAACCTTATGTTTTGAATTCGGTGGAATCCTTAATCCAAGTAACTCTCGCACCCTTTGTAATATTTTTGTATATATTTTTATTAAATTTAAAAAATCGAATCTTCACAAGTCCGAGTGAACGACAACCTCGCTTACCACTTTAAAACCACATCACCTACTGGCTTAGCTATTTACTGATGTATTATCTCATATAGATGTCTCAAATGCGTTTTACTTCCTCTGTCCCAGATGGGTTTTAATTTTTCTCTATCTCTTTCAGATGAGTTCGTCTCTTATTGTCTCAGACCTTTTGGGCTCCGACTCATTCCTTTCTGTTCGACTACCTGTGTTTAGGTGTCTTGGTAACTTTACTCACCTGTCTCAGGTTTTTACTCAAAATTTTGAATCTTTCCCCTTTCTACGGGAGCGTGCTTCAGTTCGGCTTTTCTTCTATCTTGATCTCAGTTTTCTTTTGTGGGTGTCTTTAACACTGTTCTCTTTATTTGTTTTCTCTCTTATCGCTTTATTTTTGTACCTACTAGGGATGTTATCTTCATCACCTTCAGTGGTGCTGGTGACGGATCTTAGTTCATAAGTTACCCGCCCAGGGTACCATCCCGTGTCATCTAGATACTGGTCCAGAGTTTCATTATGTTTGTCTTAATTAATGACGATATGGCTCTCCACCAGGATGGATCTTTGTTGATCTTAAGCTATTCCTGGCATAGTCTTAATTATGACTTGGTCGACCAATACAGATTTTACCTCGTTGTTCCTTCACAAATAACTCTTCGAGAGATATATTCATAACATTTATAGAGACATCTTAGATTTTATTAAGTTGAGGTGATCCGAGATTATTCTTATAGGATTTCAGATATCTCCGAGCTGTTTTGTTAGAACATTGTTATAGCACTTCTCGGTTGAACCCACAAAGAGTTGTTATGTCCAGGTTGGTTGTCATATTTTAGTATCAAAACTCATAAGTCGCTTGATTGGATTACTAGAGTCAACTTCGTTAGGTTATACTAAAAAGTATAGAAATGTATAGACATACAAGTATTACTTTGAATAGCTAAAAATCCGAAGACGTATCGATATCAACTAAGACATCATCCTTCCACTTGAGGTTAGTAATAGATGACTTGTCTTCTTTCCATTTCTATATCGTAAGCTTTCAAGTCATTTTTGATTGAAAAATAACATGCAAAGTTATATCCATGAAACTCTAGTATAAGTGACTTAATCATCTTATTATGATCAAAGTGGCAAGGAAGAATGTATCAATAGTTGTGTATGCTTTATATTGGTATATTATATTACAAAGGATAATGCTTATCTTTTGAACTTCGTAATTGCGACATCAACATAATCTTTGTTTAGTGAACATAGGTTTGATTTCATGCCTAGTAAATTGTTAGAGTAATGCTCGGTTGAACCCACAAGTTTTGTAATCTCAAGTTTGTTGTCAATGTTAGATGATCAAAACAATATCTTGATTTCTAGTCTGCTAAGTCAAGTCTCGGACTAGGTTAGAATTTGGTAGTTGAGTATCAAACATCACCCTTGAAGACTGAAGATCGACGTGGACATTGGGAGAACTTATGTATCAGGTACGTGAAGACTGAACTATCCTGTTTTACTCACTATCTTACCATTGTATCTTTTTGAGACGATGTCGTATGACTTCTAATAGATTGTTTCTAGACCAGCTTATATTCCTCCAAAAGGAAACTAGGTATCGTTTTAGCAAACCTCTCTAGATCGATCCGAATAAAGTGAGTCGAAGAGAAGTAGGGGAAGCTCATAGGATCTTTGATACCCCCACCTCTTTGGCAACGTTTCCCGTTAGGGCGTCTCTAGTCGACTCACAGTAATCTTCCTGAACTTTTGAGTTAAGCTAATAAGATACCCAATACTTCCCTTTGAATGACTTTCCTACAAGCTCGTTACCCTATCGGTCTCGTTCTAATCAGTATTTTAAGCTTGGGTTCGCGTAGGTTATGTGTTCCTAAGGCGGGCAAGAAGAGAACGGTGATGAAATACGAACCCTTATCTTGTATGGCCTGGCCTTGCCCTTTACTAGGAAATTAAAATCCGTATTCAAAGCCTCAACATATATGCACCTTAAGGAAGACAGTAAACCCACCGACAGGGGATTCGCGGGGTGTTTAGAAGCTTACCTCCCGTACCAGACGGGGGATGAATCGCTGAAGTCGACTCGGGCCACTGACTCCTGTGTCAGTGTACGAACCCGAGGGGCCGAGACAGTAACGTAACTGTCGTCCTTCCCTGCAAACAGTTTATATTTAACCTTTAACCCTTCCTTAGGGTTTTAAAAATAATAATGTCCCAAAGTCCAAATGTCCAAAAAAAAGTCCAAAAAAAATAAAAATTTACAAAAAATAAATAAAACCCTATTTACAATTTCTAAAAATAAAAAGTAATAAAATCTAAATAAAATAAAATAAAATAACTATATACAAAAATCTTCTTCTTCACTCCTTTGGACTCCTCTTTTCTTTCCTTCTTTGGCGATGCTTTCCTCTTATAACACTTTTTTGTTTCTTTTTAGCTCCGCTCCAAATCTGAAAAAGAATCGAAAAATACCAAACGCGTAAAGAAGAACAAAAATAATAAAAACAAACAATTAAATAAAACCTAAAAACAAATCTAAAAACAAGTCCCCGGCAGCGGCGCCAAAAATTGATGTGATTTTTAAAGTGGTTGTAGTAAATGAGTTCAAACTCTCGGACTTGTGAAGATTCGAGTTTTTAAATTTAATAAAAATATATGAACAAAAATTATACACAATGGGCGAGAGGTTTAAGACTAAGGATTTGGCCAATTCTCATGCATGTGGTTCAATATATTTATTCTCAACAATTATAACCCAAATAAAATATGATATGGTGACTCTTATTTTTGCCTAAGTAGATTCTCAAAAGATTAGTTGTAAATCCTAAGCATGATGTATCAAAACATTTAAGCTAAGCATACATCATCAAATTAAATGACAACTAATTAATTCAAATCATATTTCAATTTTAAATTAATGCAAAATTCATAAAAAGAATAAATTAAATTTACCATATGATGAAAATTGACTCCCTCCGTCGTCCCAATGTTGGAGTTTAGCTCCTCATATCAAAAACACGCTCATAAGATAGAAACATGGCTCAAAAGGTGTTTTTATTGAAGAGAAATAATAATACAGCGAATCTGCAACACTTAATAGTCGTTACAGAAGTCACCGTTACAATTGAAGTGCTGTTTATAAACGATAAATCGGTTCTGCTGTTGAAGAACGACAGTTATTTGCGACTGTCTGTGATCATCCAATGTTCTTCGTGTTCTTCAGTTTTGCACCAGCAGAATACAGCAGCAGCAGCGGAGCCTGTAAATCTCTGATTCTTGCCTCCTCAAGCCTTATCATCCCCCCAAACTCTCGACATCCCTTCTATATGACCCAACCAATCTATTTATATCAAAAAGACCGATTAAATCTCTCCAAAATCTTCCAAAATCACTTCCTTTCTCTTTACGGCCAAGTTGCGGCAATTTATTGTTTTACTTGTTTCACGCGTTTCTGAGCTTTCCAACTTATCCCAAACTATTCCTTAGATAGAAACATATCTTTGGAAAGAAAATATTTCCTTTAGTCTCCCTAAAATTCCAAAAATAATTCATCACAGACCCGTGTAAACTCATCCCTCTGTTTTGCTCTAATTCGATCTCTAGCCAATTTGGGTTCAATCCAAAGACTTTATCAGGCCTGTTTAGGCCTAAGGAGTAAACCCAATAAATTTCAGCCCTTTAATCTCCATAAAAATCGATCAAAACTCCAACCCTAATTCTGTCCGAGAGAACCATGTTTTCCCGCCAATTTTCTGTTTTGAATTTTGAGAAGAAAGTGACCTCCCCCTATCCAGTCCCGGTCTATGTTTAGTAGCTGCTTGGAAATGGGTTACCCCTTATCCAAAGTGAGAGTCCGAATAGCAAATGTCCTCCCAGGTGCCTTTAACAACTTTTCGAGCAAATTTCGCCGCAAAAGCTTATTTCTCCAAAAACTCCTACAAAGAGATAAAATACCAAAATAAGTACAAAAATGGGTACTAACAATATACACAATAGAGATGAAAATAGACACATAAATGCGTCTATCATGCATCAATCAGGATCATGCCGTGATTTCCTTAGGCTTATGCAAGCTCTGCTTACTCGCATATTGATGTAGTTTACTTTCTTGGCCATGCCCAATTCACAATTGGAGTATATGCTAACTCCGTGTAGCTTGATAGGCAGTATGGGCATCCAGTGAATGTCATGCGACTAACCTCATTAAGTGTGTCCACAATCATCTCTTGCATTGCATCACCGAGATAGATGATATGAGAGGCTAATATGCCGCAATCGCCTCTCAATTAGATGATATGAGCAAAAGAGTGCTGGGACGGCAATGCTGTAACTCATTGCGGATGCCTACGTACCCTTCCCTACTCTAAAGAGATCAAGCACAGACCGTAGTTCATCCTCGGAGGGACGACAACTTAAGATAACTCGTTTGCAAGGCCGTTGCCAAGCAATAATAGTAATGACCTAGCCCATATAGTCCGTTAAGTCAAAATGCATCCAAGTGATGCATATTTAATCCACGGAATGGCATAGTAATTCCCATGCTTAATATGCTCCATTGTCAAGGCTACACAGCTATAAATGAGCCCTAAGCATCATTTATAATCTTCCGGCTAAGCTATGAAGCTTACTTGGTGCATGATCCGCATATGCCCATTCAACCAACTACCCCTCCCTATATATGTCTTAATGACATTTTCACAACTTAGATTAGGGAGGAAAAATACATTCACCAAGTACAGGCATTGATGGATGTACATGCCCAACTGTAATGTACGACCATGATAGTTGTACATTCAGTTCTAGCTCACAAGCGAGTTCCAATGTACGACCATGATGTATGAACATTTCCTAAGACGGGTCCTATGAAGGGACATGATGGTTTTACTCCCGTCTTTGACCCATAGGCCACTCTAATATCCAGCCATGATGGATGTACATTGCCAAGGCTAGCCTGCTCCAGCCTATTGCACAATTGTGATGCGATACTGGCCATTGGCCAATCACCCGCGTAATGTGTTATGTTAGCACTATCTTTGCTCAAGGACACCCAACTGGCCTAATGCACCATTTGGTGCGACATTGGCCTTTGGCCAATATACCCACGTAATATGCCATTTTTGTCACCGTATTGAGCTAGGACAATGTCCCCTTGACTACTCGGTGGAATCATTGGATAAAGCTTCATCTCAAGCCATGGTGCATCTTTAAGTATGCACCATGCTAAAAACACGGGGTGTTATAAGTTCGCAAACCAAAGATATCTGAGATTCATAAATAGAAGAGAGCTGGTGAACCAATTCGCAAACTGTGAGTTCAGATGGGATCAGTTCACGAACCCGTTTCATGAATCGTTGTAAACTGATTTATTGAAGTTGGTATTATAGGCTAGCAGTTGGCGAACTCGGTTCACGAACCGTTGTCAACTGAGTTCGGTAGTCTAGTAGGGTTGGCGAACCCGGTTCACGAACTGTTGCATCTAGACTAGTGAACAAGCCTAACGGTTCATGAACCGTTGCACTAACCGTCCCCGCAAATTTTAGCAGATGCTCAAAGAATTATTTTTTTAAATATGTTTAGCATTGGTAGAACTCTCTCAAATACTTCTAAGACTTCATTGATCACTTAAACACTGAAGTGGAGGATTAATGAATTTCAGGAGGATTGTTAAAGGGGAAACCGCAAATGCAGAAAACCCCCGGGACGTAGTCTAGTTTTTAATAATCTCAGAATTAAGCCGCTATACAAATACACTACCAACTTCGTCTAGTTGGGACCAAGTAAATTACCAACTTCGAAAGATAAAGGGAAACTAATATATACTGTGATATACAGTATATCCTAGAGTAATGGGATAGATTTGCGAAGATATGCAGAATACTCTAGAATGACACCATAATTCTTAACAGGAGTTACTAGTACTACTTGAGGAAGAGATGGAGCTGGAGCTGATGATGGAGTAGGGTTGTTGGCGACAATGGAGGTATCAGTTGATGAACCCATTCTGACAAAAGAAAAGTACATAACAGTTTTTGAGAGAGAATCTAAAGAGTGAGATGTGATTGGGTGCTTTGGTTTGTGGAGAGGGAGTGAATATATTTATAGGCAGGAATGATTTATATCCCGCGGGTTCTACTGACTGAGAGAGAGGAGGTGGGACCCACACTTAACCCACCCCTACAAAACCGTCGGGTCATATGGGGGGACCACCCTCTTTTTCTCTTGCGGTACACAACGCGGGATCCAACCCGCGGTGAGTGTATCACTTCCGATTTATAGGGGGAAGTGCCCGTAGAGAAGTACTGAATTGAGAATGATGTTAGAGAAGAATGATGTCAGTGCTAATTTGTATCTCGATTGCGTGATTACTGATTAGAAATAAATCAAGATGGAAATGACCAAGAACCATATATTCTAACCAGTACTAGGATCATATGATTGTTTGTGAATCCAAAATATTGTGTGCACCATATTTATTGAACATCTTCGTGTCGCCAATGCACGTGAAATTCACGAGAACTAGAAACTACTAAAAACCTCATTTGTTTCCTTTCTCGAACGATTCTATAAAGACTAATAAACTTTTACGCGATAGTGATTTTGTGTAATTAAATAGACTAACAGCATGTTTGTTTTCCGAAACTATCTGATAGAGGTTGTTAAATAGAGCTCTATCTCTTTTTTTTTTTTTTTTTTAAAGTGCCTCTAGGTAATGTATCTAAATATGATGTTTGTTTTTCCACTTTCCAGTGGTTTTTTATAGACTTTTTCAAATTGCAGTCTGTTATATACCTTTCCTTGTTCAAAACTCGAGACCATTCTCTGGCAAATGCAGAGCAAGCATTATCATGACCCGTGAAAACACACTTGTTAATTCTTATTATGTGGTATCCCTACAGGCTGATATTAAAAGGCACTTGAATTTTTAAGTTCAGTTCCCCGATCTTGTATCGATGCTGATTTTTTTTTTATTTTAGAATCGATGAAATTAAAACAGTGTAGTAATTGAAGCTATTACAATACTGTGACGGTCGTTCTAATGGAGAGGGATTAGTAACATTTCTTGCTATACCAATACCAGATGAAAAGAGTCATAACTTGTGGTATTATATGGGCAATGACGATCAAACGCCAATCGGGTACTGGCCAAAGGAGATATTCACTCATCTTCCATACGTTTCATTAATTAAATTTGGTGGAATAGCAGGTGCAAAGCTACATGTACCAAGTCCACCCATGGGAAACGGAATTTTACTGACATACACTTATATAATAGAATGAACGGGTTTTATGCGATATTTACAGATCCTTGAGGAAAACGGAGACACACATTACTTCGGTAATTCTGCGGTAACAAAGAAAGATCTTGATACAAGATCTGATTGTGATGACATTATCTTCTGCAAATATGACGCTTGGAAAAGACGTAAATATGAGTACAATTCTATGATATTTGGGGGTCCTGGTGGTAATTGCATCTGATTTTTCATCAACATAAATATGGCTTACGGTAACTTATACATGTCGTAGAAAATGTTATCTTTTCAAAAATAAAGATTATGGTATCAACAAGGTTTAATGTTTGTTCACTAAAAAAATGAAATAAGATTAATGAGAACAATGTTGGCGATCTAGTTATATGATCAAAATTATTCTTATAATCCAGTAACTGTTAATAATTTTTGTTCTTTGTTTTTTCTTGAAGCCGAATGATCAAAATTCAAGTTGGAAAGCAACTACGAAAAATCGCCATTTGAGAACAAAAATGAATTATACACAAAAAGTTAAAAAATTACTGAAGCTGCCAAAACTTTTAAAAGAAAAATAATTACGGAAGCTGAATCATTATAGACGATCCTCCACTATACTCTGAGAAACGGTTTTTAGTAAACTGTGTGTGATTGGTAAGGAGAAAACATTGATAGTGGTTCATTCGTAGTTTTTCAACATATCCTAGCTATCACTTCCAAGGATGCTAATGGGGGTACTATTTTGCTTGGGGGTGTACCAACCCAAAAACAAATGTTTTTTTGTCTTATATGCATATTGGTACACCTCCAAACAAACGGGCTATACAAGCCATAAACATCACATACTATATTCAAAAATAAAATAACATAAACATCACATACTAACACCACTAATTATTTATTTTTATGCACAAGCCGGGTTAGGGAACTTTATTAATCAAACAAAAACAAAACAAAAACTGGAAGGGGATGTAATACCTTACCTCCGATACAAACTAACACTGTTTTTTTTTTTTTTCGTTGACGAGAAGAACATTTTATTCATGCACAAACACATAAAGTAAATACAAGTACATGGATAAAACAAGGGGGGAGAAAGAAAAGATAGTGAAGAGAAACAAACATAAGAAAAACTAAATGAAGAGTTGATCCCAATTGAACATATATGAGTTAACTTAAGGCAGCAGTTTGGTTGAGCAAAACCATGAATACTTGACCACAACTTGAAGAGTTCCAACGTGGAATCTGGGAACTGAAAACTAAGAGCAGTCGGAATGATTGAAGTCCATATTTGAACAGAGTAATCACAAAATAGAAGTATATGAGAGGGAGTCTCAACGGCATTTCCGGGAAGCACAATATATCGCTACAATCCATGCACATACTAACACCGCAAATTATTATTTTTTATTTCGATAGAACTAGTAACCTTATTAACTAGTCAAGAAAACAACTCAGTAAAAATACGAATTCTTGCGATTAAACATGTTTCATTCAATAAAATAACCAAAAAATTATCTACTATCATATACGCCAATTTTACTCGATGAAATATACCTCTAGTTTTCCTGCACCAGGATTACGAGGCAATATAAATTTTCAAGCTATATATATATTCTCCCCCATAGTATTCAATTTAATCATGTCCATAAGGATGGTTCCCATTCGGAACACGTATTGGCTTCGCCAAATCCTTACCCATCGAAATTGTTATCTGGAGATGAAGATTGAGTAATAATCTTATTACTCATAAAATCATCAATATCTTGTTGCAAAGGTGATAATAACGATGAAGTAGGGAATATGGTATTATTTGTGGTGGGTGGTTGTTGTTGCTGCTGCTGATATTGAGTAGTAATGGCATTACTCATCATAAAATCATCAATATCCTGTTGCAATTGCAAAGACGACAAAGATGAAGTAAGCGACATGGTAGTTGTTGGGGGCTGTTGTTGTTGCTGCTGATATTGAGAATGTTGTTTCATTTCCATGCAAAGTGGGCCCACAAAGTGAGCTTGTTGACACTGCATGCTAATAATCTCTGCTTGAGATTTTGCTAATTGAGCTTGAAGGTCACTAACTTGTTTTTGTAGTTGATAAATTGTTCCGGCACAACCGTAAACTGGATCTCTTATTCTGGAATTCGCTTCGTAAACCATACTACTGACTGCATCAACTCTTTGGGACTCGGGAAGCTCCTAATAAATAAAATTTAGGAAAAAGCTTATACATCAGAAACAAAACTAAAGCTACGAATTAAAGTTTTGATTTTAGATAATTACCTGTAGCATTTTGGCGATATTGCTAGCACCAAAAACCCTATGAGCAGTAGTAAACTTTAAGGGTTCAGTTGGTGGAAAATAAGGAGCTAGTACACATTTTTCACCACATCGTCGACGAAGGATTTTACAAGCAGCACAAGGAATTACTACTACTTGAGAAAGAGATGGAGCTGGTGATTGAGTATGGATGTTGGTGGCAATGGAGGTATCAGTTGATGAACCCATTGTGACAAAAGAAAAGTACGTAGAGTTTTTGAAAGAGAATCTTAAGAGTGAGATATAATTGGGTGCTTTGGTTTGTGGAGAGGGAGTGAACATATTTATAGGAGGAGTGCCCGTAGATACTCCCTCCATTCTCGAAAAGAGTTACGTTCAATTTGACATATTTTTATAGGAGGAGTGCCCGTAGATACTCCCTCCGTTATCGAAAAGAGTTACGTTCAATTTGACATATTTTTAAACTGGATGGTTTTACCCATATTGTCCATCCTGGGTTGCACAGACGCGGACGCGTAGACGCGGACACGATACGACGCGGACGCGGACACGACACGATGCGGACGCGGACACTACAAAATTTTCAAAAAATTAGGACGCGGACACGTATATACATATTTTATTTCTATATACAATCATGTAATTATACAGCAAAGTCAAGTGTTTCGATCCAAAAAATTAGAAAATGATGTTATATGTATATAAATTTCAAAAGAAAAGAAGATATCGTTTATTTATACATGCCGAAGGTCAAGCAATCAATCACTATTAAACACATGGCACAATCAAAATGCATTCTTAGAACAACACATGCCCAACCAAGGGTATACGTGATGTCATTTCCAATTACAAAACCCTAATAAAGACCTAAATGATTGGTCTAAATGTTTGTATTTTCTTCATTTAGTTAATAATAGTAAAAATAAAGGAAGAAGTTTAAATGAAAATGAAAAAAAACACACTTCAAACCTAAGTCATCAGTGCGTCCAAACCAGACGCGCGCATTGGTGCGTCGGACACACGTCGTGTCAGCGTCCCGTATCCGACACGCGTCGGATGCGGACACAACTCAAAGAAATGCAGCGTTTGTGCAACCCAGTGCCCATCCGAACAATTTTTTAAGCCCCACCAGTGAGAGAAATGTGACAAGTTGATTTAGTGTTCTCCATATGCGCCGTATATTAAGAATTTTTGTTAAAAACTAGAATGAAAAGTGATATCACCTTCTTTCGCAATGACGTGGGTAGTATCATTTTTTAGAGAGGAATGACGTCAATGCTGATTTGCATCTCGACTGCGTGATTACTGATTAGAAATAGATAAAGATGGAAACGACCGAGAACCATTATTCTAACTAGTACTAGGATCATAGAGATGGTTTGTGAATCCAAAATTAGCTAAATACGTTGAATGTCATTGATACTTTTTTTTTGCTCGATAAAATGTCATTGATACTACTTTAGGGTTGATCATCAACCAGCTCCATGTGTCGGTTTTATATTTATTAGGCCCACCGATACATTATTTGCTCATGTACTAAGCATTTGCTTCAATTTTCTTCTTCCCACACAAGTGGTCGAGGTTTTTTTCTTCAAAGCAAAATGTTGAAATTTCATTTCAAAACAGAAAATATAGCTCTCAAATAGGAGAGAAGAGAATCACAAATTTCAGTTAACCCACCTGCAGCTCCTGGTCCTGGTTGAGCCCAGTAACAATAGGCTAACTAAATGTGGAGGAGTTTCTGTTCGAGGGTACGGGGTCATGGTGGAAATAACATATGCTTAGTGGCGGACCTAGAATTTTTTGCTGAGGGGTCAAACACTAATATTTAAACTCGAGAGGGGTCAAACACTAAAATATCTAATTAATTAGTACATGAAAATTAAAATTGAGTGGGGTCTGCTAACCCCATTTGGCCCCAATATGCGTCCGCCACTGCATATGCTCTCTCCGTCCCATACAAAATGAATCTTTCACTATGCTAAACCTTGATGTTAAATCACATTACAGATTTTAAGCATCACTATGCAAAAATTTGGACTAGATTATAAATTTTAAGTCTCCAGATAAATTTTAAGTTTAGTGGCAGATTTTGAACTATTTGGAAATTTTGGGGTTAGAGAGCAAATTTTGGATAAAAATGACACATTTGGGATCAAGATTATTTATACTTAATCTCATTGTTTTCATCCTTTAAGCAAGCTCCCAGCATTATTGTACTAACGTTTCACTCCTTCAAAATAGAACCAATTGGAATGTTTGATCACTTCATTCTTCTTCTTCTTCATCATGACTAATTTGGAATCTTTGTACTAACATTTCACTCCAAAATAATTAGGACCCAACTTGAAATTTTCAGTGTTGTTTTGGTATTTAATTCTCGAATATACGACTACCGTCTCTTCTTTGCTTGAACATGCATATCATAACATTTCACGTTTATTTGACAAAATGGAAATATGGGGTCTGAAATAGACCAGCTTGATAGAGTAGTAGTTTAATTCATTTAAAGGTCAACAGCTCAACTGAGGTCATAGTTTTCGCAGGACAAATTGGCTAAAAAGGGTTGCATGCTTAGCTCGAGGTCGCTGCCAAAAATACTCAACCAAAACCTACATAACTTTTTAGTTTTTTTTTCTTTTCTTCTTTTCGGGAAATGTCTCTTTTAAAAAATTCACCGTTTATTGAAGATGTTCTTAGTTAACAAGTCAAATAACATTAAGGTCACGTTTTGCTCGCTCTTAAAAGAAATCATACCATTTCACTGTTAAATCTCATTGTTGTCCGGTCCAATCCCTCAACATAATAGAACCCTACTTTAATGTCAAAAGAGTAGAACCCCACGTTGATATGTCCATTTCATTCCCATTTTATTCAATGAATCAATGCTATATCTCACTAATATTGTCAAAAGGATAGAACCCTACATTAATATTTTGTCTAATGATCCAATGAAAATGTCCTTAACTATCGTTACCAAGAACCATTTGAAGAATTTAGAATAAGATCGTACCTCTAAGTCAGATTATAAATTTATAACAGGATACGTTAATTCATAGACACTTAAAGCTAGGGTCCGCATTGATTAACCAAAGTCTTAAATTATTCTCGACAAACTTTCCAACTTAAAGTCTTAAACCATCAGTATCAGGTCGATTAATTAACCAAAGTTTGGCATCAAAATTCTGCATTATGAAGATTGCCAACTAAATCGTGCTCCGGAGCGCTGCATATGGGTTGCACAATAGATAAGATCCACATGCATTATCGGTGATCCTCATTCCTCGTTAGCAACGTTAATATTCAACGTGATTTGCCAGCTATTGAATTCATTTTCAAATTTACACTTCAGTTTTCCCCTTTTTTTTATTTTTTTTTATTTTTTATTTTTTTCCCTTATAGTTTTATGATGATGTTTACATATCAATGAATGTGTCTTAACTTCTTCTGTTCTTTAAATACGAAAATCTCATTGAGGAAAAGGGAAAACTACAATATTAAGGAGTCGTCTGTTGGTGCTACTCCTACACAGTTTGTCCTAGAATCTTGCGAAAATGATTTACTGAAGGAGGAAAAAACCGGGAGAAATCCCGTGGCACTAATAGGGGTGGGCCTTACCACCACCAATGGGACCCATCCCTATTAGAATCTTGTTATTCTACTACATGTGTGGATGACAACGCATATTTTGTTAAGTTGTCAGTCACATTATTTGCATCATGACGGATGAAAGTAATTTTCCAATTTTCAATTGGCTCACTCCGAGCTCCATCAGGAGTACCTATGAAATTACGAGCTATTTGGCATATTCCTTCTTTTTTATTGTATTTACAAAAAGAAGAATCAAAATTGATCTTAATGTCATGCTCATTGGGTCTTTTCCGACGATGAAATTAAGCAGTTTGCACTATAATAAGGCATATGGTTCTTGACATTCCTTACAATTAAGGCTGTATTGACCTGTAATGCTTTGAAAACCACCTCGCACATGTGATTCAAAATCTGCCAAATAGTAAAACAAAGCTATATTTTGTGTCATGTGATGAAGATTCTGATCAAACCAAGATTTTTCCTATTCAACAATAGATGATCCCCGCACAGCTTATGATAGTTTAGTATCAATGGTAGCATAAACATTCACTAGAATGGGGTAATCGACAAATAGGTGTTGTAAAGATTCAGATTGAGCAAAGCATAAAGGAAAAGAGGCATCTAACTGACGATTGAATCTAGTGAATGAGTTTCCAAATAAAACATTAAATTTTAATTGGAAAGTGAGTTTTCTATATGGATGTCCCGAATAACTGGAGAGACATAAGGATAAGTATTAAGAATAGTTGTATATGCAGACTTCACAGAGAACAACCCACTCTCAGCTGGTTTCCATCTAATATTGTCCCTTCCTGTATGAGGGATTCTAATTTCCTTGATTGCATTTACAAAATAGAGCATGTAGAGTGATTATATTCTAGACTTTGTTATCTTGATCTATTAGTTGAGAGACTTCGGTAATATTGGTGGAATGGAAAGTACATTCAGGGGACCATCTAAGCAAGGAATCTAATTATCCTTCCATATAGATATGCTACTTCCGTCACCCAATTCCCAATTGTAAAACTTTTTAACAATAGAAAGACCTCCACATATGCTACAAATCACAATTTAATGGTTCAAAATCTTTAAAGTATTTATGCTCCATAGTCTTGGCCCATAAATAGTCAGATTGTTCAACAAGTCGCCATGCAAGTTTCACCAAAATGGCTTGGTTTAGAATGTCCGTATATTTAAACCTCCTAAGTCTTTGCGAAGTGCAGTTGTCTTCCATATATATCTTAATATAACTTCCTCTCGTATTTTTATTTTTGCTCCACCAAAAATATCTTTGCATAACATCTATTTTGTTTGTTATTTACTTAGGCATTTGGAAAACCAAATGATGGTTAACAAGAGTTCCAAGACCATATTGGTTCAAAGAGATCTCACCTGATCGTTTTAGGAATTTCAAGTTCCAAGCAGCAAGCCTATACGAAACTTATCCATTAACGGGGCAAACGACTCAACTTTACTTCTTTGCAATATTAATGGCACACCAAAATATTTGCATTAGAGAGCCATTTTCTTTATGTTCAAAATATTGGCAACATCAATTTTAACATAATTTACAACTTTAAGACTAAGAGCAATAATTAATTTATGAAAGTTCACGGATTGTCCAGAAAATCTATTAAATTGTTCAATGATTTGAAGCAATAACTCTAGATTTACTGGATCTAGCCTTAGCAAATATGAAGCAACTGTCTGCAAAGAAAAAGCGAATGGCAGATGGACTAATTTTAGACACAGTTATAACCATGTATTTGACCCGTCTTTTTTTGCATGGTTATGATCCCTAGAAAAAGATTCCATACAAACAATACAAATAAGTTGGGGACAGGAGGTTACCCTGTCGCAATCTTCTCTGTGGTTTAAACATTTCACATGGAGAACCATTTAATAAGATAGAAGTTTACATTATGGATATACATTGTTCAATCATGAAACGCCAATCATCAGAAAATCCTAGACTCTTTAAAGAAGCAATGACAAAACTCTATTCAAAATCCAGTCAAATGCTTTTGACAAGTCTAGTTTCAAAGCCATCCAACCATTTTTGTTTTTAGTTTTCTTCATAGTATCTATTAGCTCATGTGCTTCAAGGAGATTTTTCTTCCCATGATACCATCTAGTTGTTGCACGTCTTTGAATAGAATTAGAAAAGTTTGATTCCGTACGAGTCTAACTTAACCTTTCATGACTGCTTCTTATCCAAATTTTTGGAGTGGGGGTGGGGGGTTAATATTGAAAATTTATTATAGGGATTAGATAAGTTATTTCAAATCTCAGATCAAGTCCAACGGAGCAAGTTTAAATTGCTCTTTTTTCCATCCACGTGGATGGGAAAATCATTTTTTCCATAGTGGGAGAATGGGTTAATCTAACTAGTGGAGCCGTTTTTTATATAAACAAATATTTGTTTTGGTTAAGTGGGTCCGATTTTATTTTATAATTAGATATATATATAAAGTAGCTATATAACTAATTTAACTCACTTTAAATATAATTAATTTTCTCTGGGAAGGTTTAAGCGCTCGGCCCGCTTAGGTTGAGGCTTGTCCTAAACAAGACCAATCATCCAAAGTTGATTCGATCTTTCCAAGAACTTGAGACGGGATGGCGGAATGAGAAAACACTCAGATTTGAGCCTTTGTTCTATTCAGTTTGACTATTTATCTATCTCATTATAAGGTGAATTTTTTCCATTTTCCCACTCCACTACTGTGTCTCTAAGGGTGTCAACTTATAGTACGAAAAACAATTTTAACGTTTCACCTTTTTCCTTACGAATTTATATTGATCGAAACGATAAAAAGACCATTTGACAAGTTGATTAAAGTTGTATTGTATATTGAACTATCGTCCAAATTCCAAAAATATCTACATATCTTTTAATATCATACAACGTCAAAAATATAATATTAACAGAAACATATCAATATCATACAATATCAAAGATATATTACTGAACAAAATGACACACAAAAGCATCCAATACATGGATAAGTGTCATCCATGTCCAACAATGCACTCCATCTCTTTTAAAATGGTTAGTGTGAGTGCCTGTAAAATCAGGGTTCAAACTTGGGAACATGAGCTTGACTTATATGCATAACCTTTCATAAATCTTTGGGTTTTAAAAAGATAATATACACTGGGATTATGCCCATATGCATTGATCAAGTTATAAATTGGTGCATCACAAGAAGTACTTAGGGACATCCTTGTTCTGCCCCTAAGTGTAGGGGTAAAAGAGGTGATTTCATCTTTTTGGAGATTAAGTACTAAATTTTATGGTCCATATTTAAATAATTTTTAAAGATAATTAATTAAAATTTTAAAAATAAAAGAAAACCAAATCAAGGTTCGTAAACAATTTTCCGGGCGAAACAATTGGACAACACAAAGTTCTTATTCAAGAACTTGACAATAAGAAAAAAATAAAAAATCAAGTATACATTGCAAAGATGGAACAAGAACTCACTACTTGATCCGGTATATATTTTTTCTTGCATAAATCCCTCTTTTATGTGCGTGGTTTTTTTGTGCAAGAAGAAAACTATCAATTTGTCTCATTGATGTGAGGTTCATCTACTTCTCATTTTTGTGCTGGTCATGTCTTTTAGATCTTTAAGAGTTTCTAATGTAAATTTTTGGTATTTGGAGGAAGTAGTTAGTGAAGTGTTTTCTCTCAAAGTAATAGCTTCAGTTAGGTATATAATTTCTTAATTCTAGATTATGTTTATAATTACTGTAATACAACATTGTATCTATATACTGTTGTCGTGGGAATCTGGTTACATTGTAGTTTAGAAGTAAAATGACGAGGGTACCAAGTACACCATAATATTTCCGATAACTTATTCAAGACATACCTTGCGTGGTCTAATATAGACATAAACTGTCAATAAGATAACGACTACAAGATGTCCACTTGGTGTATAGTCAAAGTCCTGAATCGAACCAACTATGAGATCAAACTAAGTGTTTGATAACGTACTTAGTGCGTTTAATTTATTATAAATAAAACAATAATTATAATGTGAAAAGTAAAGTAAAGCACACAACAAGATTTTGTTAACGAGGAAACTGTAAATGTAGTAAAAATCCAAGAACTAGTCCAGTTTTGAATACTCTCAGAATTTAGCCGTTATACAAAATCTAAACCAACTTCGTATAGTTGAGACCAAGCAGACTACCCCTAGCTACTTAGTTCCCTCAGTATCCCTGCGCCTTCGACTTCTAGAGTCATGCACGTGAATAACAAGTTCTTTGGATCGTATTCCAAACAGCAAAGGAAGAATCAGTTTGGTAACCACTCTAATCAATATTTGCTACAAGATATAGATGAGTCGTTGACAAAGGCTCTTATGTTTAATCTAAAATAAATCTCAAAGATATATATTGAGAATACCTATCGCACGCAACTAATCAATCGAATAAATACGATTCTAGTTGGATCCCAGCCGATCAAGGTTTGTGCACCCAATTCCCAAGATACGAAAACCAATAAGAAATCTTCTTCGTATTCAAATCTTCTTTAATCTTTAATAACTTGCACAACACCATTTGAATCTCTTGTGATCAAATATCATGCACAGAATGGAGTCTGCTAACAATAGATTATCACAAGATGTCTTTAGATCTAACAACAGTTATAAAGATCCAGTCGATACATCGATCTAGTTTGAGTGAATATTATAGCAGAAGAGAAGATTCTCAAGAATAAACAAACTAGGTGTAATCAAAGTTTCAACAACCGTTAGTCAATCAAATCAATCGAAAACTAATAACACAGTAATTATCTAGTTTCCCACCAACGGTACTCATAGAGCTTCTTGATCCCACATAAGTCTTTAAACGAGTGGTCGTAAGAGATTTCACCTAATTAGGATACTTTCCTCTCCGAATAAACGGCTCACCCGAAACAACAAGAAATGAAGTTTGCCTGGCTCTTAGGATAGTTTGCTAGAAATGCAAACTTAGGTGTTTATAGACCAAGGATGTTTGGACACCAAGGAATTTCCAAAACCGAAAGTATTCTCAAGATATGCAATGAATGACAAAATTCGGTTTTCATAATTCCAATAAATGCTTGTCCAATATTTCTGAAATCTGTCAATAGATAATCTCCAATTAGTAAATGCACATTACTAATTTTTATTCTTTAGAGAAATGCATTAATTGCTGGTAATTAAAGCAAATAAAACCAAAAACCTTAATTAAAAGATTCTTAATTTATTTCGGCACAGGATCACCTTGTGTACTAAGGAATATCTTTGAACAATAAATGATAAGAGTTACTGCTCGTGTTCAAAGTATGTTGACATCTTTTTACTGCAAATCATTATTTCATATTTACATGGATTTGCATTCTTGGAATCGGTTATACCACACTTCCAAACAAGTTTAGAATTGGTTCACCTGTTTTCAAAGACTACTATGTGATTGATCAAATATCAAATCACATACATGGGTTCAATCGGTTCTACCAATCACTAGAATCGGTTATAACTAATTTTGGAAATACTTGTGATCGGTCATACCAGTCACTAGGATCGGTTACACCAGTTATAAGGATCGGTTCCATCTACACATGGTATTACTTGTGATCGGTCACACCAGTTACCAGGATCGGTCACACCAATTACAAGGATCGGTTACACATACTCATGATCGGTCACACCAATTACAAGGATCGATCATACCATCACATGGTGATTACTTAGGACAGATTACAACAATTAATAAAAACACCTCATACCAAATCATAAGTCAGGCATTGTGATTAGTTATACCAAGATACATAACATAAGTTAAGATCGGTTCTACCATCTCACACATATTGGTCATCCAAAGATTTACAATAAATATCCGGACCAATAAGCCTAATGATTTCCCTTTCGATTCACGAAAACAAGTTCATGAATTTACTTCCTTTAAACAAATGTAAAACATTGTTTCCTAGGACAAAATCTTCACCATAACTTATTCACATAATCATAACAATATATACAAGATTATGTCGATGTCATATCTACAAAGTTCAAAAGATAAGCGTTATACTTCGTAGTCTAATTCCCTAATACTATGATCATATTATTATGATCATGTCACATCACTAGAGTATTATACAATATGTAAAGTATATACAACTTCACAGTTATGTTTTCAATATAGCACGACTTGAAAGATACGTTAGGAATGAAACAGTTCAAGTCAATATTACTAACCTCGAGTGGAAGGATGATGTCGTCGTTGTAGTTCGTTACTTCTTCACATTCTTCAGGTCTTCGGAGTAATACTTGTATGTCTCAACATTCCTAGACTTTCTAGTTTAACCTAAACAAAGTTGACTCTAGTATTTAATCAAGCGACTCTAGATGAGTTTTGATACTAAAATATGACAACCAAACTTGACATACCAACACTTGGTGAGTTCAACCGAGCTATGCTCTAACAAAAAGATCCTTTCCAAACTCAACCGGTCGAAATCAAAGTAGGTGTGGCAAGAATTAACCAGAAACTCCAGTTAATTACTGATGATAAACTGAATTCAAAGAGACAAATAGACCCAGTTTGAATTGAATCCAGAAAAAACTTTGATTCAAAATCAAATCAATGTAAAAATAGCTTGAAACAAATGATAATGAGTAAATAGTGCATAGGGAGAAGATGGGTTCGATTCCTCTAGAGCATATCTTAGTTGGAGAAAGCACAAGACCGCTAGGGTTTCAGAGTTTTTGGTGAGAGCGAACGTTTTGGTGAGAGAGCATATGCCTAAGTTTTGGCTAGGCTTATGTATGAGAATTTTTTTTTAATAATAAAACATAAGGTGAAAACACCTCACCGGAAAGATTCAACTTCGACAACAATTTTACGGGGACCATTACAATGGTAATAATAACAACAAAAATTACAGAGATAAAGTGTGTAACTGGAATTCAGAGAGAGATTGGAGAAACTAAAGCAAACTTGATAACTAAGAACTCTACTGAAAATTTCCAATGAGTGAAATAGAGAATGCGACCCACTCAGCCCATTCTTAATTCAAATGATAGAGGGCTTTTATCTTGTTCATTGATTTTCCTTTCGATAGCTACACATGAGATAGCTCGGTTGGTTTAACAACATCGTTTTTGTCGTTCTTTTTCCTTTTTTGATGAAAGAAGATGATTTATTAGTGTACTAAAATCTACAACTAAAATTTACAAGGGGATATCTTTTTATTTCAAGAGGACATCTTTTTGTGAAAACTACTACCACACTCATTTTTTAGATTTTTTACACTAAGAAACCCATGCCCAGAAAAGTTGAGGGACGCACCAATTTTCTGGGTTAAAATTTCCAGTCACACCATAGTTTATGAAATTGTTTTTCTCCTTCTTCGCTATTGTTTTTCTCCAGTTCCAATCGTGAGCTGTTGCACTTTTTTCCTAGCCGCCGGCCATGGATTCGATGGGTATTCACCATGGATCAAGACCTCTCCCTGAAGCCGAGAAGAAGAAGGAAGAACGGAGTGAAATGCTAGCGTTCTTGGATGGTAATTCCATTGAAATTGGTTTGTTGTTGCTGTTAGTTGAGTAACGAATGGACGAGTTACAGATACAAAAGCTTTAGTGGGGGTTAGACTGAGGTTCTGGTGTCGATACTTATTCTTGCTGAGACCAGTTTGTCGCCAACCTAGCAGTAATTTTAGAAGGTGTTTACAAAGGGATCTGTTGCAGTGATTTTAGTGGGTTCTGTTGGTTCGATTTGGAGGAGATGTAGCTTGTTCTTGAGCTGAACTTCAGCTGGAAACAAGTCGTTACTGTGACTGATGTCAGTCCTGAGAAGTCATTATTATGAACGCGCTGAATTGAGATTGATGTCATCGTTTAACAGAAGAACTGATGTCAGTCCTGAGAAGTCATTATCATGAACATTTGGATCCAACGTACCATGTTATTGAGATTGAAGTCATTATCATTTACAAGATAAAAGAGAAGCAACTATTTCCAAATGCTAGTAAACAACCCATGTTATGCGCTCTCTGGGGTTGGACTTCTTTTATCAATTTTATTCAGTTTCCCATTAGTCTCTCTGTATTAAAACTCACGTTTTTCACTTAAATCGTAAATGATGCTCTAAAATCCTTCTTTAGTTCCATCTCAAATATCCAAAGCTATCTGGAAATATAAATGGAGTTGGAGATGTTGGAATTTTGAATAGAAATATGAGTTAGTTAGTTAGTGTGAATGAATGTGTCCACTCATTTAAACCTTTTCAATATGTTGTGTCTTATCCCATGGGATGTGACTCTCCACTAAGGGTTGTGACTCTTCATGAAAGGATCTCTCCAAGAGTCACTTCTAAACCTATATAAACCCCACACATTCTCCATTGCAAAATATGTGTTGTTAGAGTAATAAACTAGTACTAGAAAATTTTGAGTTTGCATGTTGTCTTCAAGAGTTAAAGAAGAGTTTGTGCTACATCTATTCGCGTTCGCTGTTCGGTGTTATCGAAGTGCTCCGAAAACATCGAGGTATTGTTGAATGTTGGAGACATATGCCGCTAAACCTGTAACAACATTATATACAGGGCATCAAATGTCTTACGCAAAGAGATTACTCGCCTCAATACACCCAAAAAAATTTGTTTAAGTTTTGTGATTGATCATCTTTTTCTATCCTTCTTTTCTTGTTTTGTTGTTGGTATTACGAAACGTAATACATGTTACAAAGAGTTGTGATGGATCGGTGGATAATACACGAGTCGTATTATTAGAGAATCGGTAACGAAGATCATTATCCAACAATCTTAAGACATTTGATCCTCTTTTAACATCTTTGTTACTGATTTGGGGGCATAGACGTTTGTCACATTACACCTCTTAATTATTCCATTCGCGGATACTGGAATAATCTTGTTGGGGTTAGTGGTCTTGACATTTCAAATTCAAATACGAAATTTGAAAAGACAACGCATGAGACATTTGGTCTTAGTGCTTTGGACCGACTCCAAACATGGATGTCCTCTTGTGGTTGTTGGATTGTTCCTTTCCAAAATTATTATACCCACTTAAAAATGGTGTACACGCATGTTCTACGAAGTCGTACATCTCTATGGTCGGTCGCTATTTATCCCCGGAGTTAAAAGAATAACTAACAAATATTGGGCAAAAGATCCGTGCTGCTCAAAGAAATGACTGCGAATGAAGAAGAACACGGTTAGTTACGTTCTGAAAGGGCATAGTGCCTCTTTATGGCGTCCAGTCATTGGCAACAATTGATACTGTATTTGGATACGAGAAATCGGGACCAAATTTGTATCAAATTGTACGTGATCAAGAGGACAAGGTTGCGTTACGGATCCATTAATTAACAATCATCTCACTCTGATTTTGAATACAACGGCAAAGTATTCGAAGCATCATGAATTTAGATGTCTAAATTAATCATGGTTCCATGATTTAAATAAGTGTCGGACTGTGAGCACGTATAAAGGTCGGGGAACTAAGATTGTGAACAGTCACAATTTCTTAAAGCTGTAAATGTCAACCATTTGCCCGAAATTCCGAGAGATGTGTCTTACCATCGGAAGACTAATGGAAGGTGGAAAAGTCGCAAGGAAGTTGTTTCCAAACGTCGAAATCAACAGGGAAAGAATTTAATTTTGAAATTCAAATATGAACCCATGTTCGTTGGTAAACATGATACACCATTCAAAAGTTCGGTTCAAACTTGAATTGTGCTTAGGCACCCCTTGAGAAAAGGTTACGGAAACCTGCTGTGAAGAGATAACTGTCTCTAATAGCCGGTAACTAATGAAATTTGATGACTAGTTGATTCAAATTGGGGTACTAGTTGTATCCACAATGTGGTAGATTAAGAACTCAAATTGAACTCTGAAAGGGTGCGAGTTCAAATGAAATAAAAAGAAACCATCTACGTCGATTCATAGGCATGATCAATAATGTTTGTTATCGATTAGAACGTATCCGTTCAAGAATTCTGTCTGATTGAAATCTATCTTGATATTTCTTTGCTCCATCTGATGCATATTGGAAATTCAAGAAGATTGGTCCAAGAAGATCGAAAGTTCTTGAACAAGTACGTGCTCTGACTTTTGTCAAGGGATGTTCTCAATTGTCAGAAATTGAAGTAAAACTGAACACTACAGCCGTTGGTTAACGTCGAGGTGCAGTGTGTGAAAGCATTTTATGTTATATTATCTGGCCGTCCATGCGTATAAGATCAACCGTTCAGATAATATAACACAAAATTATCTGTGTCAATTAATTAAAATTTGACTTAACCTAGTCAATTTAAGTCAACGTGAAGTCCAGGTACCAAATCCTAAGTTGGACAAATGTAAGACCAAACACTAAACCTGGACAAAACCTAAGTATCAAACACCAAATAACCCTCAAAATTATTCTTACAATCAAGTAACTGTTAATAATATTTGTTCTTTGTTTTTTCTTGTAGCTAAATCGTTATAGACGATCCTCCATTATACTCTGAGAAACGGTTTTCAGTAAACTGTGTGTGATTGGTAAGGAGAAAACATTTTTAAACGATAGATGATAGTGGTTCATTCGTGCCTTCAAGTGATATCCCTAGTTTTTCAACATATCCTAGCTATCACTTTGTGCCTTCGGGTTGTACAAGCCATAAACATCGCATACTATTTTCAAAAATAAAATAACAAAAACATCACATACTAACACCACTAATTATTTAATTTTATGCACAAGCCGGGTTAGGGAACTGATGTAGTACACCTTTCTCTGTATCAATTCTTCATGCTGATCTACTGTTTTAGTATCAACAATGATTGTTGATCCCTTACGACAGTATCAACTATGACTGTTGATCCCTTTACGTTTGTTTTAGTTTACTTGCTCTGCAAGTTCTTTACTTTCCTAGTTTAGGTAGAATTCCTTTTCTTTTCTTT
>JAJJMB010016078.1:6571069-6662819 GCA_023531105.1 Papaver atlanticum
GTTTAGGTAGAATTCCTTTTCTTTTCTTTTAGTCGGTTCATCTAAAGACATATAAAGGCTACTCCTCTTGTATAGAAAACACAACTTATTATTTATTTATTTTAATATCAAACTCTTTATTATTATTAAAAAAAACCCAGAACAAGTCAATAATTACAAGGTGCGGGTTGGTAACCTAGCAACAAGCTGGGCACCAACTCCCTTTTGAATAACAATACCCAATCTATGGAAAGGAGAACTACCAATTTTATGATTGGTATCATATCTAATGAGGCAGTTTCTCAATCGCTTTAAAAATAAAATGGTGTCTTCGCTCAATTCACCCAAGGTAGTGAAAGCCAATACTTGGAAACCATGGCCATGTGTTGTACATTTGTCAAGATACTTACGCATCTTTCGAGTCACTGCTGCAAAGATAGCATGGCCTGGAGAATAGGAACGAGTTCTAGCTGTTGTGAATGGGGAGACCCCAGTGACATCAAAGCAAACATTCTTATCATCCTCCCAATTGTAAACATAACATCTGCTGGTTTTAGAGTGTTTGCATTATTGGAAAGAAATCCCAATGAAACTTCTTTCCTTGCAGCTACTCCGGCTTTGTAACACATATTAGCTATGACATCGCGAACCATATCATGCCTACATTTGAGTCCAACTTCACCGGCACAGTGGATTGCGTGGTCACCATATATGTCCATGGGTTTTGCGCAAATAGAGCACGAACTTTCAGCTTCAAAAAAAGGTATGCCTAAACGATATTGAAGCACGACGCTAAACTTTCTCGAGCTAACTGCTTGGTTTAAGCAAGCAATAGGAATGGCCTTCAAGAAGTTCATTGCATGCTTCTCCCTGTTATGTTTCCACGGAATAGATTCTCTATCATTTAGAACAAAGCACGAGGGTAAATTTTCCTTCACAAAATCAAAGTAAGTCGCTGCCAGGTTCTTCATGAAATGGGGGGCAGCGTCATTGATATTGTAGTTGGAAGTTGAAGTGCCACATGCTTGTGTAAATATCTGCAGAGCATGTTCCAAGCCATGGCTCGGATCTGAGGAAGACGGGAGCTGTAGAATAACTTGTTGTAGGTGCTGAGTTTGTGCGTAAGAAGCCAAGTAATAGTACTTCCCAGTATCATCCATGGTGTAAACACCAAAGCCTCCGTATTTGATTGGAAAAGTAGCCAGCCTCTGCTGTACCGGTCCGAAGCCAGCACCATGACCAACAACAAGTTGTCACAAATATTGAAGGAGGTGATGGTCATATAGTATAGTCGCATCCTGTATGGTGGTTCTCAATGTAAAGTAGAGCTTAGATACTCCTATGCAGTTACGAAGTAGTAGTAATTCACATTGAGTGTCTTGAAGTTGTTGTACCTTGAGCATTAGGTTTAAAGTCTTCTCGACTCTGCCCACAACCATATTGCTACAGAATTGATGATTCAAACTTACAGGCCTGATAGACGCATTTATGTGTCTATTTTCATCTCTGTTGTATATATTATTAGTACCCATTTTTGTACTTATTATGGTGTTTTATGTCTTTGTAGGTATTTTTAGAGAAATAAGCTCTTGCGACGAAATTGGCTCGTAAAGTGGTGTTTTACACCCCAGGATAGAGTACTAAAGGCACCCCAGAAATGCACCGGAAGAACCCCGAAAAAGTGTTGGAAAAACCCCAGAAAAAAGTGCTAAAGGCACCCACCAAAATTACTAAAGGCACCCTAAAAAAATGGATAAGGGCGCCCCCAAGGCAGCCGAGCTGCTAAAGGCACCCGAGTTTTGGATTCAGGGCACTTCACCTTCATCATTTGAAAATGGATTTTGGCGGGAATTTTTTTTTTCTTCACTGGCAGTTGGTTCGATCGATTTTTGATGATGTTATGAAGAGACTAAAGGGCTGATTTCTTATGGGTAGTTGTGATATGACCTAATAAACATGTTTTGGGCTTTAGGTTCGACCGAATTTGGCTGAGTAATCCGCAAGAAGAAAACAGGGAGAAACGAGAATATCACGTGTCGATGAGATTTTGTGGAAGATTGCGTGGAGATTAGAGCGAGTTTAACATATTTTCAGCGTGCAAGAAGTGTGTGGAGATAAAACAGATGCGTGGAGGAGATAAACAAAGGAAGAATCACGTAAATATCATCCCCGAGTAAAAGAAAATATTTTGGATTTATTAGCGAGATTTTTACGTGTTGGTTGATATAAATAGGTTGATTGGGGTCTCACTGTGGGATAGAGAGTTTAGGGGGAGAATATGGAGACGTTTAGAGTATAAAAATCGAGAGAAAAAAAGTTACAGGAAAAAACCATTTTTCTGCTGGTGAAGAAGATACGAAGAACATAAGACCCTTAAAGACCGTCGTTCTTCAACAGTTCCAGCGACGGTATTCCTTTATCGTTTTCTGTAACAATTGATTTTGTAACAAATATAAGTGTTACAGAACCCGATTTTATTCATTTTTCTCCCATTTCATCATTTGTGAACCATTTTTAAGCATTAATAAAGATGAATTTTGAGCATGTTTCCATGATAATGATGAGCTAATTCTCGCGTAATCAAGGCACGGAGGAAGCTATTTATGCATGAATAATTGGTAACCATTCTATTTTTCTCTAATTTGTATTTTATAATTCACTCAATCACTACTTTGTAGAATTTTAATTGTTTGCATAATTTTTCCTAATTAGTTGTGATTCAATTAGATAGGTTATGCTTTGATTAGATAATCTATGCTTAAGGGATACAATTAATGTTTGAGAATATGCTTGATAATTTGTGAATTAAGAAAAAGAAATTTTAAAAATAATTAGAGTTTTGGAATCTTTATCATCATTTATTCATGTGTAATAGTGGAATCTAGTGTCTTGGTTATTTTCACTCTAAAAAAAAACAAATTTGGATTAAAATTTTCTCTACTTTTAGTTTAAATAAATCTAAATTCAATTGCTTTCACAAGTCTTACGAACTCATTCTTACCACTATCTAAAATTACATCAAGGCCCCCCTAGTAACTTAACACCAAACTCAGGTCTGCTAATATTGGAAGGTAAGACATCAGCTTCAAAGCTTCTAAGGTCAGTTGTTGGCCAAAATATCTCCGTTTTAGCAACGTTCAAGAACAGTCCCCTTGCAGGTCCGTCTTGCTGAATAATCTTTAGGGCTTTAGCTACTTCCAGTGTCTCTCCTGCGATGGTACCATCATCGAGGCACCAAATATGAAAGTCTAAGGTACAATGAGATGCGATCTTGATAGCTAGGGGATGTAGAGTCATGGCAAACAAGAGGGGACCGAGAGGGTCTCCTTGTTGCACACCCTTTGCCGAAGAAAGTACAACATCATTGTAGTAAAGTCGAGCTGGGTTAGAGTAACAAAACTCCACCCATTTGGAAATATTAGGGAAATGTAAACTGGCCTCCTTGAACATTGCTGACCTGTCGACGAGATCGAATGCATTTGCAAAATCAATCAACAACTCTAGAATCTTGATCCTTGAATCAGATTTTATTAAGTTTCTGACAAAACTTAAACTCTCTTCGCATCCCCAGCAACTAGTTTGCTTTCATCCAATCTTTACTACATTAGGAACTTAATTAATCAAACAAAAACAAAACAAAACTGGAAGGGGACGTAATACCTTACCTCGGATACATACTAACACCGTTTTTTCGACGAAAAGAACATTTTATTCATGCACAAACACTTAAAGCAAATACAAGTACATGGATAAAACAAGGGGGAGGAAAAAAAGACAGGGAAGGGAAACAAACATAAGAAAAACTAAATGAAGAGTTGATCCCAATTGAACATATATGAGTTAACTGAAGGCGGCTGTTTGGTTGAGCAATTTTAAGCATGAAATAATCTGAGCTTTGATGTTGGAACTTACCTGCCAAGAAGTTCTATTTGTCTTCTCAAAAATTCAGTGTTCCTTTCTGACCATATACCCCACATGACTGCTGCAGCAGTAATACAATACCACAAAGCTTTACCAATTTTTTTGAAGTGGGAATTAAGTGTTTGGCTGGATTTAAAGGGTCAGTCATCCTGAAATTAGGACGCGCGGGGACTCTACTATAGTGTGCTCGCGCCAAGCTGCTGGAAGCTTTGGCGACGACCTTGCTATCGATCGTAGGCCCACAGCAGAAGGCATTCTGCCTAATAAAGCAGATACTTCGGGGAGCTACGGCTGATCGAAAAGCAAAGATCCCTCCCCTAACTCTCTCTTACACAAATGGCCTTTGACTTAAAATTCATTTTTTAAAAAATTAACCCATTTTGCTGAAATGACCCTTAAAAAAGAAGGAGGGCCATTTGGATAAAGATGTTTGATGATGTTATCAAATAAATTATATCCTTTATTAAGGGTATAATCGTCATGCTAACTTGAACATAACATGTCTCATGAATCACACGTAAGAATTCGACAAATTTTATATATTTGGAAAGCTTTTTCAAAGACATAAACAATGAGCGTAAATACAACAATCAAATTTTCATTTCACATAATTTTTTATTCTATAAATAATTTTTAAAATTTTCTTCATATTTTATAGTGTGCAGACAATATGCACACTGATTTTATGAGCAGTAAATATGTATATTGATTTCTGTACATAATTTTTTTAATTTTCTTTCATATTTTATAGTGTGCAGGCAATATGCACAGTGATTTTTGTAAATAATTTTTTAAATTTTCTTCATATTTTATAGTGTGCAGGCAATATGCACACTGATTTTATGTGCAGGCAATATGCACACCGGTTATTTGGTTAATCATACTTCCTATAATATTCCAGGACCACTGGAATAATTTGCAAATTTTATTAAATAACCCTTGGACCAAAAGAGTAAAACCCATAATTTCGAGGGTCATAAAAATAAATTACTCTTTTTTTGAATGAATACTTGACCACAACTTGAAGAGTTCCAACGTGGAATCTGGGAACTGAAAACTAAGAGCAGTCGGAATGATTGAAGTCCATATTTGAACAGAGTAATCACAAAATAGAAGTATATGAGAGGGAGTCTCAGCGACATATCCGCAGAAATATATCGCTACAATCCATGCACACACTTTTTTTTTTACTCGGCAAAAATATGAATATCATTGAAGAAGCTTACACAAATAAGCAGGGAACAAAATTACAATGAGACCCAAAGAAGGGAGGAAGTACAGACACAACCAACCCATGCCCAAGAAGAAGAAAGTTACAACAAAGTAACAGGAGAAACAAATATAACCCAGACACAACCAATCCATGCACATACTAAAACCGCAAATTATATAGAACTAGTAACCTTATTAACTAGTCAAGAAAACAACTCATTAAAATACAAATTCTTGCGATTAAACATGTTTCATTCAATAAAATAACCATAAAATTATCTACTATCATATACGCCAATTTAACTCGATGAAATAAACCTCTAGTTTTCCTGCACCAGGATTACGAGGCAATATAAATTTTCAAGCTATATATATATATTCTCCCCTATGGTATTCAATTTAATCAAGTCCATAAGGATGGTTCCCATTCGGAACACGTATTGGCTTCGCCGAATCCTAACCCATCGAAATTGTTATCTGGAGACGAAGATTGAGTACTAATCTTATTACTCATAAAATCATCAATATCTTGTTGCAAAGGTGATGATGACGATGAAGTAGGGAATATGGTATTATTTGTGGTGGGTGGTTGTGGTTGTTGTTGTTGCTGCTGATATTGAGTAGTAATGGCATTACTCATCATAAAATCATCAACATCTTGTTGCATTTGCAAAGACGACAACGATGAAGTAGGAGATATGGTACTGGTTGTGGGTTGTTGTTGCTGCTGCTGATATTGAGAATGTTGTTTCATTTCCATGCAAAGTAGGCCTACTAAATGAGCTTGTTGACACCGAATATTAACAACCTCTGCTTGAGATTTTGCTAATTGAGCTTGAAGATCACTAACTTGTTTATGAAGTTGACAAATTGTTCCTGCGCAACCGTAAACTGGATCTCTTATTCTGGAATTCGCTTCGTAAACCATACTACTGACTGCATCAACTCTTTGGGACTCAGGAAGTTCCTAATAATAAAAATTAAAACCAAACAGTTAAGGAAAAAGCTTAAATATCAAAAACAAGACTTAAGCTACTAATGTGCTAATTCTAATTAAAGTTTTAAAGTTTTGATTTTAGATAATTACGTGTAGCATTTTGGTGATATTGCTAGCACCAAAAACCCTATGAGCAGTAGTAAACTTTAAGGGTTCATTCGGTGGAAAATAAGGAGCTAGTACACAATTGTCGACGCACCGACGGCGGAGGATTTTACAAGCGGCACAAGGACTTATTACTACTTGAGGAAGAGATGTAGCTGATGATGGAGTAGAGATGGGGTTGGCAACGGAGGTATCAATTGATGAACCCATTCTGACAAAGAAAAGTACGGAGAGTTTTAGACAGAGACTATCAGAGTTGGATATGTCATACGATTGAATTTTGGTTTGCGGATGGAGTGAACATATATATACATATAGGGGGGAGTTCCATGGGAAACTGAATTGAGATTGATGACATCGTTTAACAGAAGAACTGATGTCAGTCCTGAGAAGTCATTATTATGAACGCACTGAATTGAGATTGATGTCATCGTTTAACAGAAGAACTGATGTCAGTCCTGAGAAGTCATTATCATGAACATTTGGATCCAACGTACCATGTTATTGAGATTGAAGTCATTATCATTTACAAGATAAAAGAGAAGCAACTATTTCCAAATGCTAGTAAACAACCCATGTTATGCGCTCTCTGGGGTTGGACTTCTTTTATCAATTTTATTCAGTTTCCCATTAGTCTCTCTGTATTAAAACTCACATTTTTCACTTAAATCGTAAATGATGCTCTAAAATCCTTCTTTAGTTCCATCTCAAATATCCAAAGCTATCTGGAAATATAAATGGAGTTGGAGATGTTGGAATTTTGAATAGAAATATGAGTTAGTTAGTTAGTGTGAATGAATGTGTCCACTCATTTAAACCTTTTCAATATGTTGTGTCTTATCCCATGGGATGTGACTCTCCACTAAGGGTTGTGACTCTTCATGAAAGGATCTCTCCAAAAGTCACTTCTAAACCTATATAAACCCCACACATTCTCCATTGCAAAATATGTGTTGTTAGAGTAATAAACTAGTACTAGAAAATTTTGAGTTTGCATGTTGTCTTCAAGAGTTAAAGAAGAGTTTGTGCTACATCTATTCGCGTTTGCTGTTCGGTGTTATCGAAGTGCTCCGAAAACATCGAGGTATTGTTGAATGTTGGAGACATATGCCGCTAAACCTGTAACAACATTATATACAGGGCATCAAATGTCTTACGCAAAGAGATTACTCGCCTCAATACACCCAAAAAAATTTGTTTAAGTTTTGTGATTGATCATCTTTTTCTATCCTTCTTTTCTTGTTTTGTTGTTGGTATTATGAAACGTAATACATGTTACAAAGAGTTGTGACGGATCGGTGGATAATACACGAGTCGTATTATTGGAGAATCGGTAACGAAGATCATTATCCAACAATCTTAAGACATTTGATCCTCTTTTAACATCTTTGTTACTGATCTGGGGGCATAGACGTTTGTCACATTACACCTCTTAATTATTCCATTCGCGGATACTGGAATAATCTTGTTGGGGTTAGTGGTCTTGACATTTCAAATTCAAATACGAAATTTGAAAAGACAACGCATGAGACATTTGGTCTTAGTGCTTTGGACCGACTCCAAACATGGATGTCCTCTTGGTGTTGGTGGATTGTTCCTTTCCAAAATTATTATACCCACTTAAAAATGGTGTACTCGCATGTTCTACGAAGTCGTACATCTCTATGGCCGGTCGTTATTTATCCCCGGAGTTAAAAGAATAACTAACAAATATTGGGCAAAAGATCCGTTCTGCTCAAAGAAATGACTGCGAATGAAGAAGAACACGGTTAGTTACGTTCTGAAAGGGCATAGTGCCTCTTTATGGCGTCCAGTCATTGGCAACAATTGATACTGTATTTGGATACGTGAAATCGGGACCAAATTTGTATCAAATTGTACGTGATCAAGAGGACAAGGTTGCGTTACGGATCCATTAATAGCCGGTAACTAATGAAATTTGATGACTAGTTGATTCAAATTGGGGTACTAGTTGTATCCACAATGTGGTAGATTAAGAACTCAAATTGAACTCTGAAAGGGTGCGAGTTCAAATGAAATAAAAAGAAACCATCTACGTCGATTCATAGGCATGATCAATAATGTTTGTTATCGATTAGAACGTATCCGTTCAAGAATTCTGTCTGATTGAAATCTATCTTGATATTTCTTTGCTCCATCTGATGCATATTGGAAATTCAAGAAGATTGGTCCAAGAAGATCGAAAGTTCTTGAACAAGTACGTGCTCTGACTTTTGTCAAGGGATGTTCTCAATTGTCAGAAATTGAAGTAAAACTGAACACTACAGCCGTTGGTTAACGTCAAGGTGCAGTGTGTGAAAGCATTTTATGTTATATTATCTGGCCGTCCATGCGTATAAGATCAACGGTTCAGATAATATAACACAAAATTATCTGTGTCAATTAATTAAAATTTGACTTAACCTAGTCAAATTAAGTCAACGTGAAGTCCAGGTACTAAATCCTAAGTTGGACAAATGTTAGACCAAACACTAAACCTGGACAAAACCTAAGTATCAAACACCAAATAACCCTCAAAATTATTCTTACAATCAAGTAACTGTTAAAATTATGTGATGTTGTACCATTTTTGAGTTGGGAGGAATCCAAAAACTGACTACTCCAAATTTGAAATGAACAGTGGCAAGAGGTGTCAAGGATTCACAAACGCAAATTTGTTGGGTACACAGACACTGATACAACATCACATACATCTATAAATTGGCGGTTCAATTTATTTATTGTATATATAAGTGTCAGTTGTTTTAAATTTCAAATTAGAAGACGAAATTTGAAAGTTACGACTCTTCGCAACCGTTGTGTTCGGACACTAAAATGCTATGTCTGTTAGTAGATATCCGATTGAATTTATAATTGATTCACAAGATGGATTTCAGATCACTTTTCTTTTTTTTACTCCCCTTCTTTGATCGTGTTGCACTAATTAAGTTCGTACCAGATTGAGTACGTAGGAAACAATTCTTATCACATTTAAGATTGTGAGGGTTAATTAGTGGGGCGACGCAAGAGTAACGAGTAAATGACATTAAATTCGAAGGTCGAAAGAGATTCATCTAATGGCAAAGAACTGGAATCTCTTGGATGGAAAGCATTATTGGTTATGCTTGATGTGGCAGAGATTTAGGTTGAATCTCCTAATTGAAAAGGATTTTTGGGGCAATCCTTTTAACTGAGTATAAACAAAATCCCCTCGGCATTTCACACTAAATTTCAGGATTTTGGACTCACGTAACTAATTTTGTTGATACAAGGTGAGTTTGTTTCGTGGGGAAAATTCTGAAAGTAAGAAATATGAGTCTTGTTTCAAAATGGTATACTGGTTTTCTGCCACTCTTTTTGATTGTGTAGTAAACACCAAGTTGTTGACCAAGATTTATTCTTGAAGCCCATTTTGAAAATCTCCATTTGGAGGAGTTGAGAAAGATCAAGCAATTCCAAAACTGTTGCGCATGACTGAAAATGCCTGTTGGATAGGTGGTGTCTTGCTGTTTGTGGGTATTGGAACAAAATAGTGTTTCATATATTTGCTGGTTTTGCAAAAGTATAAGTAGCTACCAAATTGAGACTTTTCTCTAGCACCGGTTGGTAAACATCACAACCAATTGTGATGAAGCATAATAAAACTTGGCGTCTTTAGGGGCGACATATTAAGACAAAATAGGTTGAAAATACTTATATGTCCCTTCATAATCGGTAGTTTAGTTTTTTTTTATCTACCGATTGCAAAATCTCATTTTTGGGCAACTCTATATTCGGTAGTTATATGAACTATTTTGACTACCGATTATAGGCTCAACTAAATTAAAAAAAATAGACGTTTTTTGCAAAATCTCATTTTGGGGCTACTCAATATTCGGTAGTTATATGAACTATCTTGACTACCGATTATGGTAGGATATTTGCAAAGAGAGCCACTGAATAATCGGAAGTCAGTATAACTTCATTTACTACCGATTATAGGCTCAACCAAAATTCAAAAAATTGAGAATTTTTGCAAAATCTCATTTTGGGGCTACTCTATATTCGGGAGTTAAATAACCTAAATTCACTACCGATTATGATAGCATTTTTGCCAAAAGTCTACTTTAATCGGGAGTCAAGTTAACTTTATTTACTACCGATTATAGGATAATCAAAATTCAAAAGATAGAGAATTTTCGCAAAATCTCATTTTGGGGCTGCTCAATATTCGGGAGTTAAATAACCTAAATTCACTACCGATTATGGTAGCATTTTAGCTAAAGGTCTATTTTAATCGGGAGTCAAGATAACTTTATTTACTACCGATATAGGATAATCAAAATTCAAAAGATAGAGGATTTTATTTTGGGAATACTTTATATTCGGAAGTTATATAAACTAAATTGACTTCCGATTGTGGATTAACTTCCCGATTGTAAAGTTATCTACCGAGTGTAAAGGCTAGTTTGGCCATTAAAAAAAAGGAGATAAGGGATGGCTACATTTTACGTTTGGGTGACCTTTATTGTCTTTTTGTGTCGCCCCTAATTCGTTTGGAGTCGCACCTAAAAATGCTAGGTAATAAAATTTCCAAATTTAATTATGCTTGAACCCCACTGGAACTTTTATCTTGGGCAGAGATTAACAGAGATATTTTTTGTGCCTCAGAATTGTGGGGGGCAAGTCTATGAGCACAATATGTAGATCCATGTTTGCTATTCACGGCAAATGAAAAACTGCGTTCGTATGTACAATAAAATTTGGCGATTTTGGGACTGTGGGGTTCCTATTCAAAAGAGCTAGCACAGTTACAGATCCTTTAATTTTTTATTTTTTTTTATAAGCAAAAAAACAGAGAGTTTAGCTTCTCTTAAGGTCGGCACACAGGGAAGGCATAAGCCACACCGGAGGGACTGACCATGCCATGTGACTCGTGCTATTTTTAGCCCATTGGACGAGTTCGTGGGCTACATTATTAGCCAGACGATTTACATTCACAAAAGAGATAAACCTAAATTTAGGAATTAAAATTCTGATGTCTTCAAAACTGGAATGAGTTCTCTGATCTCCAAGAAAAAAAATTTTGGTTAATATGTTCCACAATCCCAGCAGCATCACGCTCCACAATTATCTTCTCCTCCTTCCTCATCAAAGCTCTCATTAAGGCACCTCTAATTGCCTTCACTTCTGCTTCTTCTGCTGAATAACAAATTAGGTTTGTTGATTCTGCTAGGATGAAAGAATATTTTGAGTCTCTGAATATGATACCCATTCCACCTTCACTAGAGTCTGGATTCCATGCCACATCGGTATTAATTTTGATCCAATTCTTCGGCTGAGGCATCCAAGACGCAATTCCTTGGATCGATGTGTTGAAAGCAGCAATTTGATTGATGGGATTTATTGTATTAGGGATCAACATCATCGATTTAGCCCTAGCTATAATGGTTGTTGGTTCTTCAGTGTTGTTGTTATGCACAATCTCGTTTCTACTAGCCCATATAGACCATAGAAGGCAAGCAATCATGGGGAAGCTTTGGCATATGTTTGAAGAATCTTTGTAAGGGCTTAGCTGGATCCAAAACCTAATCCACTGTTGAAAGGTATGATTCTGCAACTGTTGATTATCCACATTGATTATGAGCCACACTCTATTTAGTTTCCTGCAAGTTACTAGAGCATGCATAATTGATTATATCTTGAGCTTGCATTTGGGGCAAGTGAAATATGAGATGTGAATGCGAGAGTGTAAAATTTTATTCACTGGTAAAGCACCTTTCAGAGCTTTCCAAACGAAAAGTTGCACTCTTGCTGGGACTTTCAATTTCCATATTGTCCTCCATAAATCTACATTAGTGTTGTCACCCCTTACACTTAGGGCATGGTAGGCAGTCTTTGTTGAGAAATTACCATCTTTTGATGGTATCCAGATTCTTCTGTCAGTAGAAGTTTCTATGGTTAAAGGGATTAGTTCAATAAATTCTTTTGAATGTTGATCAAACGCATCACTCAGTTTTGCTGTATCCCAGGTTCTTGAATCCTGATTTATCGGGTCTTTTACCTTGAACTCTTTATCAGGTATATGTTTGCCTTAGGAGTGGCCTTCCATTCCCTTTTACAGGGATCCAATTATCACACCATGGGTTAATGAAGTTGCCTTCCCCCACCACCCAAGCTATGAATGGTTTTATCTTGGTCATGGTTTGGTGAAGGCATTTCCATACCCAAGATGAAGTACCAAGACAAATAGAATTTATCATTTCAGTTTTCTCATAGAATTTTGCTTCTAACACTGATGCTAGAAGTGAATATGGATTCTCAATTAGCCTCCATACACTCCTTGATAGCATGGCCAAATTGTTTGTTTCGCTTTTCCTGAAACCTAATCCCCCTTCTTCCTTTGTTTTACAGAGACCTTCTATAGCTACGAGGTGCAGCTTCCTCTTTTTTGATGTCGGATCTTCTCCCCACTAGTATTTATTCAGGTGAGAGTCAATCTTGTGACATAAACTTTTTGGAATTAGAAAGGTGGCCATTTGATATAAGGATATAGTCTGACCAACATGTTTCACCAATGTGGTCTTCCCAGCCTGCACAATGAATTGGGTTAGCCACCCATTTACTCTTTTCTCCACAGAGCTTAAGAGAGAAAGGTGGGTTTGAGTATTGGATCTTAGGATTATTAATGGATCACCCAGATATTTCTCTCCTATACTCAAGTTAGGAATATTCAATATTCTTGCTAGCATTTATCTGTGTTTAGGTTGTACTTTCCTACTAAAAAGCACACCCGGTTTTTTATAATTGATTTCCTGACCACTTGCCTTACAATAGACCTGCAGGCAAGATTTGATAGCTATAAAGTATGGAATCGAGGCGTAGGTGAAAAGAAGGTTGTCGTCAGCGAATAGCAGATGGCTAATGGTTGGTCCTGATTTTGCACATTTAATTCCTTTCACCAGGTTAGTATCTACCAAGTGATTCAAATATGCTGAGAAGACCTCTGCACATATAATATATAGGTATGGGTACATGGGATCCCCTTGCCTCAGACCTTTCTCCGTCTTAAAGAAACTCATAGGGCTCCCATTAAGAAGGATAGAGAAGGAGACTGTACTTATACAATTCATTATGAGCTTAACCCAGTCGTTATGGAAACCCAATTTTTTCATGGTTTTCGCAAGGAAAGACCATTCCACTCTATCATATGCCTTAGACATATCCAGTTTGATTGCTGCATAATCCTTTTTCTTTTTATTGTTCTTGATTGTGTGAATCAGCTCGTGTGCCAATATCACGTTATCTGTTATTTGTCTTGTAGGAATGAATGCACTTTGATTCGGAGAGATCACTCTATCCATCAAGGGATTCATTCTGTTTTCCAAAGTCTTAGAGATTACTTTGTACACAAAGTTACATAATCCAACAGGTCGGAATTGGTCAACCGAATCAGCCATAGGATTTTTAGGAATAAGAGTAATATTTGTATGATTAAATTGGGTTAGGAGGAATCCTTTTTCAAAGAAGTTTTGCACCATTTGAATTACGCTTTCCCCCACCACTTCCCAGTAGGTTTGGTAGAAAAGGCATGTAAACCCATCGGGGCCTGGGGCTTTATTGGCCCCCATTTGAAAAGCAGCTGCCTTAATCTCTTCCTCTGTAACCTGTGCTAGGAGAGCTTTATTATCACTTTCAGACAACTTCGGCTTTATTGTATCAATTATATTATCCTGGTCATCAGACCCTGATGTGCTATAAAGTTGTTGGAAATAAGAGATAAATTCATCTCCTATTGCTTCTCTAATTGTTAACCAGGTACCGTCACGAGCCTTTATCCAGGAGATATGATTTATCTTTTTCCTGAACATTGTTGATTTATGAAAATACTGAGTATTATTGTCTCCTTCATTTAGCCAGATCTCTCTTGATTTATCTTCCCACGGAATCTCCTCTAGGGAATAGAGGTAGGTTAATTTATCACTTCGATCAGCAATTTTCCTAGTGTCACCTGGGGTGCTTGTTTGCATATCATTGATAAGACATTTTGTTTCTAAAATAGAATGGTTGATATTTCCAAAGGACTTTCTATTCCATCTGCTGAGACTCTTCTTGACATGAAGCGGTTTTTGTTTTAGTTGATACACTTTAGAACCATTTACATTAATTGACCAGGCTTTCTCTATCATTGTTTTGCAGGAGTCGTCTTTGATCCACATGGACATAAAGTGGTACTGCTTGTGAAAATTTTCCATACCAGAGCTTAAAGATACCAGGATGGGTGCATGATCGGAACTTAATCGAGGAAAATGCAGTGTATGTGTTTGTGGAAAAGCTTATTCCCACACCTCATTTACCAAAGCACGATCAAGTCTTTCAAGCACCAAGTTATCGTTTTCTTGTTTGTTTGACCAAGTAAAGTCGGGGCCTGAAAATGGCATATCTTTAAGCTCCCACTCTTCCATCAGGTATTCCAAGAGCTTTGTGTCACTTCCTCAAGATAAATGGGGGGAAATCCCCACAGATCCTTTAATTTATGTTAAATTATAGAATACCATATGTACATAGTATTGGCACCAAATAAATTGTACTCATATCTAGATTAGACATGGTTATGTGCAGTAGTAAGTTGTGATTCAAAATCATCAACGAGAACTGTGTGTTTTATTGTAAAAGGGGTGCGGCAGCAAGGAAACTATCCAAACGAAGGTTGATAGAGATATCAGCTATGGAATCCAGAGCTTTGGACGCAAAGTCGGATTAAAAGTAAGAGCAACTTTGGAATTTCCTTGAGCATATACTAATGGCCAAATTATATGTATGCTAGAAATAGATTGTTCTGGTCAAACAATTATTTTGGAAGAAACACATAGTTTGAGATATTATGGTACGTTACAAGTCGACGACATAACACCATAATGCAATTGCTCTCAAATGCGCGCATCAAAAGAATTAGTGTTTGTGAATTGTATCAAGCCGGCAAATGATACGAATTCTAGAGAGCGTATAATTGCGTCATCGAGGGAAATGGGATAGCCTATATAGAGTATTATTTATAGCGGAAACCCAACCTAGCGATTGGAGATCCCATGGTTATCTAGGTTCAAAAGGGACAACCAAGTTATATATTTATACTCACCGGAAACACAGTGAGAGATTACTCTCTTTCCCATTTCTATGATGAAACAGTGTTGCCTGTCAAGTGAGAGGTTGAGAATTTCTCTTAATGATTCCTATGGATTAGTTTGACTAAGAAAAATATGGCAGGATACTTTAAAATAGGAGATCAACTATATGAGTGAGAAGTGGGGCCGCTTCTATGATAACTATAAGGCTAAGTTAATCTAGAGCACTCATGAAAAACCAACATCGTTCAGGGCCGAAATGAACACAACCGAGAACCGGATATGTAAGGAAATAAACTGTGTGATATCTATTGCATCGGTTTACATCATAAAATTGGGCAGTTCAAGACATCGCGTTCACTAAACAACTAGTAAACCCGGTAGGTATTCACTACGGAAGATTCAAAGCCAAAAGTTATCTCTCCCGATGCAGTGATGTTCCGCGCACAAACTCTTTCTAGTGTCTGCATTAAATTTGCATGGATTTCTATTTAATGTGGGGGATTGTTGGAATTTTGAATAGAAATATGAGTTAGTTAGTTAGTTAGTTAGTGTGAATGGATGTGTCCACTCACTTAAACCTTTTCAATATGTTGTGTCTTATCCCAAGGAATGTGACTCTTCACTAAGGGCTGTGACTCTTCATGAAAGGATCTCTCCAAGAGTCACTTCTAAACCTATATAAACCCCACACATTCTCCATTGCAAAATATGTGTTTTTAGAGTAATAAACTAGTACTAGAAAATTTAGAGTTTACATGTTGTCTTCAAGAGTTAAAGAAGAGTTTGGGCTACATCTATTCGCGTTCGTTGTTCGGTGTTATCGAAGTGCTGCGAAAAATATCGAGATATTGTTGAATGTTGGAGACATATGCCGCTAAACACAGGGCATCAAATGTCTTAAGCAAAGAGATTACTCGCCTCAATACACCCAAGTAAGTTTGTTTAAGTTTTGTGATTGATCATCTTTTTATATCCTTCTTTTCTTGTTTTGTTGTTCGTATTATGAAACGTAATACATGTTACAAAGAGTTGTAACGAATCGGTGGATAATACACGAGTCGTATTATTGGAGAATCGGTAACGAAGATCATTATCCAACAGGAGATATCTTGATTTTTTTTATCTGAAACGTAACTAATGAAAGTATTGTTGGGTTTTCACGCCTTATGGCCCAACAGTCATGTGTGTCCCTTACCAAACTAAGGGGGAGCTAAATAAAGAAGGTTATAGGTTAGGGAAAGGAAATTGATTTAGGTTGTGTTTGATAAGATTTAATTCCATGGAATTAGCCATCTTTCCATGGAAATAACATGTTTTCCGTCATTTGATCAAAAAACTATTTCCATGGAATCGTAAAAAAAGCGTGGCCTAAAGTGTATTTTAAACTCAATTCCATGGAATTCCATGGAAAGTCTTTCCTTGCCTCCCCCAAGAAATTGATTCCACGGAAACACTTTCCATAGAACAGTTTCCTTTCCATGTTATCAAACACAGCCTTAGTATATTAACTCTTATCCGTGAGAACAAGAAGGTGCAGCGAGCAAAATAAAGATGTGAGTTTTGCAGCCGTGAACCGCGGGGCAAAACTGAGGTGAGTTTGTTGTCGTGAAGAAAACAAAAGGAAAGAGAAAATAAGATAACCACCATAGGGAATTGATTGGTGATGCTTGTGAGCTTGAAGAAGAAGGGTGTTCTAGCGAAGAACCGGTTTGGTTAGTGAAGATTTATCCACCACATCCTACATCTCTTCAAAAGGTTTCTAGGGTTTGTTCAAATCCTACTAGTGGTAAGTTTCTCATCTTCCTTGTTTTGTTATTGGTTGAATCTACCTAATTATTTGGTAAAGAATTATTTTGGTTATCCATCGTTAGCGATGAGTATAGAAAGGAATTGTTATCCAAGTGCTATACACATCTTGAAGTTGTGTGAAACCCTAGTTTGGGAGAAGTCGTTGTAACCCATTATTTTTCATAGTGGAAGTTTGCCCGTGGTTGTTTACTCTTCGCATTAAAGAGGTTTTTCCATGTTAATCTTGGTGTTGTGGTGATTGTTATTATTTTCGTCGTATTGCCTATTATTGCTTGTGTAGATTCCATATTGTGCATAGCATCCCGGATCGGTAATTCCCCCAACAAGTATATGCATTTGAATTATCCGTATTTACATTTAATTTGACATTTTTTATTTTCTTTTATTTATATTGGTTAGAAAGTTGAGTTTTTTTTTTAATCACTATCGAAACAATTCATTAACCATGTTTGTGTTAATGACGATGTGAAACCTGAAACCTGAACTCGTACATGAACTCGTTGTGTACCAACTAATGGTTTGTGTTAATGACGATGTGATAGTGCAGAATGCCTACACAACTAGAAATGGCATTAAAATTCCTCAAAGCAAAGTTGCAGACTTGCAGTATTAAAATTTGAGTAACCAGAAGATGCTGACATTAAATAAGCTCAATATCAATTTTAATAATGAGTGAGTTATATTCTCAAGCATCACTATCAGATTGGGACCATTACACTTCGTGATATCTAATTTTCATTGGTGTTTCTGGAGAGAAAAATTATGTATCACTATCAGATATTCAGATAGAACGCGATTACTTTGTGATTTCTTTTCTATCAGTATCTTTGGAGAAATTCCGTCATTATCCACCCCGCGTCACTATTTCTTTTTTTTCTTTTTTTTATAGGAAAAGGCCTTCAAAAAGGCTAATGGTCTTCCTCGATAAAAGGCCTAAGCCAAACAGGAGGGACGGACCATTACATAGAGGACTTGTTGTTTTTTGCCCATTTAGCTAGTTCATGAGAAACTGAATTACAAGTTCTTGGTTGAAACGAGAAAATACAGTCATTAAGAGAAGAAGCAAAAAATTGAATGTCTTTAAAGATTGCATCAGTTCTAGGAGTTCCCGTCAAATCTTCCAGCAGAGAATTGGGAAACCGGGTCTTCAGCGTCACTTTCCAAAATGATATGAGTAAGCTTTAATTCCACAGCTTTCTTCAACACATCTTAGATAGCTCTATCTTCAGCCTCCTTAGCAGATTCCACATCAAAGATAATAGAAGTACAGAAGGAATCCTTGCTAGAGAAGTCTCTCATCATGTAGCCTGCACCATTATCCTTAGTAATGTCATCATAAGATCCATCAGTGTTACATTTAATCCATCCAAAAGTAAGGGGCATCCAGTTGTCACTATAGGAAATGGCATGACAAAGAGGGTGTTGAATTCTAGTTTTCATAGTGAGGAGCATAGCCTTAACTCTATGAATGACTGCAATATGATTTTCTTGAATATTTTTAAACACTAGATTGTTTCTACTGGTCCATAAGGACCACAGGACAGCAACAAACATGTAGTGTCTATCCATAGGTATTCTAGTAAGAGGGTCAACCAACCAGAAATTTAACCAATCACACATAGAACTTGAAGAAAAAGCAGAAGTATTAGCATAGAAAGCAGAAAGACTCAAAACATGACTAGAAAAGAGGCACAAAACAAGAGCATGCATAATAGATTCACAAGGGTCAGAGCATCTACTACAAGTGACAAAGTGCATAGGCATTCTAATTTGAAGAACAGTTTTAACAGGCAAAACATTTCTAGCAGCTTTCCAAGTAAATAGTTAATACGGTGAGGAACATTAATTTTACAAATGCACTTCCAAAGTTTATTACTAGGGAAAGGTCCAGACCCTCTAAGTCCCAAGTATGCAGATTTAGAAGAAAATCTACCATTGTTTGAAAGCTCCCAAGCCCTCCTATCAGGAGTGCATAACTGGCTTAAGGGAATAGTGATGATCTTCTGAACACAAGCATCATCAAAGTGAGTTTGTAATCTGTTTAAATTCCAAGATCTAGTATTATCATCAATAAAGTAAGATACTTTAACACAAGGGTCAGGGGGGACCAAAGGGTTAGGGGTAGCAGATCCTAGAGTACAGATCCATTTATCACACTAGGGATCAATAAATTTACCATCACAAACAATCCAGGAAATAAAAGGCTTAATCATTTCTTTAATAGAGTGTAAGCACCTCCAAGTCCAGGAGCAATCACTAGGACAAGCATCATTAAGAAAATCAGTCTTAGGAAAATAACGAGCTTTAAGCACTGTACCCAAGAGGCAGTCAGGGTTTTCTATAATTTTCCAGGCATTTCTAGCTAGCATAGCCAAATTATTAAGTTCCGATTTCCTAAAGCCAAGGCCACCTTCATACTTAAGAGAACACAGGGTATCCCAACCCAGAAGATGAAGTTTTCTGCCTTTAGGGTCAAGGGTCTCTCCCCACCAGAATTGACAAAGGTGGGAATCCATCTTTCTACAAAGATGCTTAGGGATAAGAAAAGCACCCATTTGGTATAAAGGAATAGCCTGCCCAACATGTTTAACCAAAGTAGTTCTAGCAGCTTGAGATAAAAGTCTATGAAGCCAAGAGGTAATCCTAGCATCAACAGCTTGGAGATTACCCACATGGGTTTGGATCTTAGAGACCTGAAAGGCTATAAGGGTGCCTAAGTACTTTCCCCCTAAATCTCTGTTATGGATATCTAAAATATTAGATAAATGATTCATAAGAGGGGTAGGCAATTTTTTACTGAACAGAATACCAGATTTATCAAAGTTTATTTCCTGTCCAGAGGCTAAGCAATACTTATGAAGATAGTCTTTTATAGTCCTAAAATCTTATTCAGTAGCTTTAGAAAACAGGAAGGAATCATCAGCAAATAAGAGATGTGTCATGCAGGGGGCATTCCTACAAATTCTAATTCCTTCTACTAAGACTTTACTGGTCAGGTTATCCATGTAAGCAGATAAAGCTTCAGAGCAGATAATATAAAGATAAAGAGACAGGGGATCACCCTGTCTAAGGCCTCTCTCAGGTTTTATAAGGCCAGTAAGACTACCATTCAATAAGACATAATAAGAAATAGTTGAAACACATTGATGAATAAGATTAATCCAGTGATCAGATAAACCCATTTTAAGTAAAACTTTACCAAGAAAGGACCATTCTAATTTATCATAGGCTTTGGACATATCTAGTTTAATGGCAGCAATGCCCTCTTTCTTTTTGTAATGATTGACAGCATAGACAGCCTCATTAGCTAACAGAATGTTATCAGATATGCTTCTTTTGGGGACAAAGGCACTCTGATTTTGGGATATAATGTTATCCATGAGAGGTTTAAGTCTGTTAGCCAGGGTTTTGGATATGATTTTATAGATAAAATTACACAAGCCAATGGGTCTATATTGGGAGACTAATTCAGCCAGAGGAACCTTAGGGATCAAAGCAATATTGGTGGTATTGAAAACTTTTGCTGAGTGACCAAATCTAAAGCAGGTTTGGGTCATGTCTATGACAGCTTTTCCAACTATATTCCATTTTTTTTTTTGATAAAACGGACATGTGAAGCCATCAGGGTCAGGAGCTTTTTTTCCACCCATTTGGAAAACAGAATTTTTTATTTCCTCAACAGAGAGGGGGAGATTTAACAAAGCATTATCCTCAGGAGAGAATTTGACAGGTAGATTTTCTAATATTCCATCTTGAAGCTGCCGGGGTTGGGATGAGTAAAGCGTTCTAAAGTAATCCAAAAAAGAAGTACCTATGTTATTTCTATCAGTTAAGACAGTACCAAGGGAATTTTTTATCCAGCTAATGGCATTCCTTTTTCTCCGAAAGAGAGTGACTCTATGGAAATATGAAGAGTTTTTATCTCCTTCCAAGGGCCAGATCTCTCTAGATTTGTCTTTCCAGTAGAGATCCTCAAGGTTGTACAAGTACTCTAGTCTAGCCCTTAATTTAGAGGTAGAAGAAGAGTCAGTAGGGTTGGAAGTTTGAAGATCCACCAGATCTTCTCTAGTAGTTTTGATATTGGTCTGAATGTTGCCAAAAGAAATCTTATTCCAGTCTCTAAGGCCTTTTTTGTATTAAGAAGTTTGGCTTTAAGTTTATAGGTAGGGGAACCAACCACATTAACAGACCAAGCATTAGCTATAATATCTCTATAGGTGGGGTCTTCCATCCACATGGCCATGAAATGAAAAGGTTTAGGAATGAAATTTACTTCAAAATTAAAACCAATATGCATAGGGAAATGATCATAAGAGTCCCTGGGGAGATTATTAACACAGAATTTAGGGCATAACAACTCAGCATGCTGATTAATGAGACACCTATAAAGTCTTTCAAGAATAAGATCGGGACCTTGTTGCATATTAGACCAAGTGAATCTAGGACCATAGAAACCAGGATCATGCAGATCAAAAACATTACAAAAATTCCTAAGATTAAAGAAATCAGTGTCATCAACTTCTAAACCCCCATTTTTATCCTCAGGGCCTAAGAGAGCATTAAAGTCACCTACAAAGAAGGATGGTTCATCTAAAGGTATAGGTGGCAAAAGGCATTGGTTCTCCCAGAAGGATTGTCTTAAGAAACTGTTAGGTTCACCATACATGAAGAAAAGGTGACTAGTTTTAGAGTGAAAAATATCCTTGGTAGTAACATAGATGCCCCCCTACTACTAGTGGTAACAATATTGAGATCAATTTCCTTTTTCCAGGCCAGCACAAGACCACCACTTCTCCGAATTCAAGGCACATTAGCAGTACAGGGGAAACCCAAATTCCTCAATTTTCGAGCAGCAAAATCTTTTTGCATTTTGGTTTCAGACAAGAAAACAATATCGGGGTTGATATTCCTAACCAGGATGCTAATTTCCTTATTAGACGATTTTTTTCCAAGACCACGCACATTCCAGCATACTAAATTCACATTATTAACAGGAAAACAAGTAAGAGCAGCTTGAGAGAAAGAGGCAATAATATGGGTGGGGGAGGAGGGAACCTGATTAGCAGAGTCCTGGTTTCCAATATATTGAGAAATTGTATTTCCACCAGCATAACTAGTTCCTTGGGTAGCATCTAGGTTCAGATCAGCAGCCTTGTGAGAGGAATTATTGCGGACACCATTATCAGTTGCAGCAGCATCAGAAGGTACAATGAAGTTTCCAAAATTATCAGGAGAGGGATGGGCATTGAAGGTACATTGAGACAGGTTCAAAAGTAGAAATGTCACCCAATCTAGTGATAGGAGGGTAAAGGGTAGAATAATCTAGTTCGGAGCTATCAACTTTAGGTAAATTAGTAACTGAATCAACCAGAAGAGAAGAGGTTGATCTAGTCCTCTTACGGAGATCAACTAGAGGGTCGATTTTTCTTTTCAGAGTGGAGAGAGCATCGTGTTCAGCTGCTAGAGATATAGCTTGATCCTTTGATATAATATATTTCTGAGTAGGAGTAGCAGCAGTTTTGAATCTCTTGGCCGAGTTATTGGTGCAGATCGGTCCTGAGTTGCTAGATTCAGGTATGGGACTTAGAACAGCCGAATCTGCCACTTGACTAGTTACTCTCTTTAAAATAACTTGTAGACCATTGACCAAAGGAATAAGTTGTTGGACTTGATTTGTTTCCCCTTCATGAATCTTGAGAGTAGTAGATCTACTACCAAAAGGGCCCATATTGATCATGCATTTGAAAGGCTCCTGGTTAGTAGCATTTGAGCTTTGAGAAATAACAACCGCTTTTCCTTTGTCCACATAACCTTTAGGTTCCAACATTTGGCTTTGTGTATCTGGAGCTACCTCAGCTTGTGTCATTAAGGAATCAACAGTTGAGACATTCTGAGCAAGTATAGGAAGATCATGTGATTGAGGTGTTGGCATCATGAGCTTAGACACTCTTGGTTAAACATATTTTGAAGAAGAAGAGCTAGCTTCGTTGATAAGCTTTTGTTTTTCTAGCCAGCTAGGGCAGATAGCATATTTGTAGTCAATGATACGACAAGAATGACAAAAGTTTCTGGGGACTTTAAGATACTTGTATTCGATGAGAAAGGGTTCTTCTCTATCTCTAGTTAGAAGAGGAATACTAGTTGGAAGAGCTCGTTTGATAGGGATTCTTACATAAACTTTAACATTCTTCTTGAGAGGATGATTACCATAAGGTTCTTTAGAATCAAGCAGTTCTCCAAGATTAATTATAAGCTTCCTCGGATCTTCAAATTCAACACATTCTTTAGGAACATTGCATAAGATGAGCCACATTAAATCTTCCTCAAAAGAAACTCGAAAGTTTTCCTGCCAGCTAGTAGGTGGAACAACTCTTAGCACTATAAGGAAACCACAAGCAAACCAAGGGCGTTATTCATTAACCCTGTTGAAATCACTCTTAGCTAAGAATCTGATAAGAACTTTGTTTCTCAATCCACTGAAGTTGGTGACAGTAGGAGTTTGGGCTGGAGTCCATTGATAGCAGATGAAATATCTGATAGAAGAGGTGGGCTCTAAGGTCTCACTGCATACATAACCCACCATACACAATTTCCAATTAGTATCAATCTCATCTAGAACAATAGTTTTATCAATATACACTAGTTCAGAGAGGGAGGCAAGAAGATTTTTGAGTAAGGTAAGCTTCTCAGCCATTTGCGATGAGAGATTTTGAATAGAGGAAGCAGAATGGGTATCACTTGGAGAGTTTGAATTCTCCATATAAACAACAAAACAGATATTGATCTCAAGGGACAAATGGGTATCTGAAAGTCTAAGATTGGGTGTTCAGATAATATATATCTATATCTGAAGATGATAATGCCAAGACATAATGAGGATCAGAGGAGAATAAAGACAGGTCATGAAGATATCCAGAGATAAAGTAATATAAGTCTGTATAGAAGACAAAACCTTAAAACTAAAATGTCTGAGAGGATGATTATAGTTTATGTTGGTAAAGTGAGAATAAAATTGTGAAAGGTTCATGTTGGGTATGTGTTAGTAAGGTTCAGCAGCAGTGGTGTTGGGAAATGTATCAGTGGTATCTGCATGATCCATGATAGTTATGTAGTGTTGATATTTTATTGACATAATCAATCCCAACAGGTATGATAATAAGACATCTGCAATAATGGTAGAGACCACAAAGGTATAAAACTTATTTAACATATGTAAAGGAGATTTAGCTTCATGGATATTAAGATACACTCTTAGTTTCTTGTTTACTTTTGGGTAATGCAACATAATTTGAATGCTTCCAAATGTAATAAAGGTATATGGGGTGCAATGAGGGGTGTGTGAAATAACAAGGGGCGAAATAACGAGCTGTTGGTAAACTCAGGTTTTGGATTTGTAGGGTATGGGTAATTTTGGGGAATAGGGTTTTGAGCATTGATTTGGAGATAATTGATGAAATTGTAATTTATGTAACTACTTGACGTGCCCCAAGAGCCAATGGTTCCTCCTAACAAGTGCTGCAATATCTGAACCTGCATAAAATCAAAAACCAAGAATAATATCCGAGAAAAAAAAACTAGGTTTGGTGGCTTACCAATTTCACTCATAATGGTGGAACCATAAAGGCTAGATGTAAGGAATGGATTAGGTTTGGTGCGTTGAGGCGGTAAGGTCGAAGAGGTGTAATTAAGCCAGGACTGAAATGTTGGATAAAATTGATTGTGGAAGATAATTTTCAAAGCATCATGATGGTTCTGAGTACTATGTATGGGGTATTGAACCGGCGTGCATGGTCTAGAGACATGACTCTTAACCAAACGCCATAAATGGCTATGAAAGGTATTAATTAAGGGTCTATAAAAAGAGGTTATCAGAGGATAGGAAAGTTTATACCCAGAAAAGGCAAAAGATTAAGAGAAAGGAGAAAGTTTTAGAGAATTGCCGACACCGGTAATCAAAATATACCTGAGAGTTCACAAAATCCTCTTCCCGTCGTTCCACCATCATCAGTAGAATACGAGCAGGCCAAAGCTCTTTCCTTTTCATTGCAAGATCGAGAGCTAGAGAGGTTAAAGAATGATTTGCTAGAGGAGATAAACAGGCATGCACTGGAAAGGATTCGTCAGAGGCATGAAAGAGAAGAGATTGTTACACAAGAATTGGATCGTCGGAGACGTGAGAAGGAGGAAATTGATGCTTTGTTTGAGGTTTGGAAAGTAAAACATTTAGATAGGGTTGACAGGAAAGAGGAGGAGAGATCAGCAAAAGCAGAGAAGCATAAGGGTTATGGGAGTACCACTGAGAGTGATTCAGAGGAATCTGAGAATGGGTTTGAGTACCCAATTGAAGAGATGAACACCGGTGATGAGGATCCGATTCTGCAGATGAAAGGAAAAGGATGGAGGCTTATCATGAGAGGCAGCTTCGCAGAAGATTCGACAATGAACGAGCCAATCCGAAAATCTTTGCCAGAACCATGCATGAAGGAGAACCAAGTGATGATGATGAAGAACTTCTAGCAGATGAAAGTGATGAGAGTAAAGGGAGTGATAGTGAAGGGAGTTCGTCATCAGATGACAGTCAGGTATCTCCTGCATCATCAGGCAGCGATTATAGTGATCAGTATGCAGAGGAGGAGAATTGGTGCTACGATGAAGAGAACTTTTAGAAGTCCCTTCTGGAGTACTGAAAGCATCCAAATCTTCATATTTTGGACGAAGTTTGAAGATAATTAATAAGTTTTTGATGAATCGGCTTTCTCGGTACTTGCTCTTCTCCTTCTTTTTCCTGATGCAGGTGATGGCGATGGTGAACTTTTTTTGTTTCTTCTTCTCCTGGCGGTCGGATTTGTTCTTGGTTTTATTAGTATTTTTTTTGTTGGTGATCAATGGTGTTAACTGTAGTGAAGGTAGGGTGGTGATGGGTGATAGCTGTGGGGGTATTTTGAGTAGATTGAGGGGTGAGGGCCTCAAGATTATCAGTTTTTTGTAAAAAATTGTTGGTGAATGTTTATGTTATAGTGAATTTCTTCAGTTGTTGTTGCAGTAATGTTAGAATTTTGGGTTATATCAGTGAGAAGATTTTGAGGGTAAGGAGTAATGATCTTTTTCCTGTTGATTTCAGTGGTGTTGTAAGTAATCTTGTGGTTGCAAATTTTGATTACAATCTTGATGAAGTAACTTAGATAACCTATGATAGAGAATAAAAGGAACTTGATTTTAGTAGAGCAAGAATTGCTTAAGGAAACTGGTAGTTGCATTAGGAAATCCTAGAAAGAAATTTATTTCTCATCAGTCTTGGTCTTTTTGAACATGTGATGGTGTTTTTACGGATTTTTTCACTAGATTGCTACCCCGCATCACTATTGATTGTTGAATCAACTAAACAAATTCTATAAAGTTGTGAAGATTTCAAAATGAAAAGACAATTTGTAAGTTTAATAAGCCATAATTTTCCAAACCGTAAAAGAGCAAACAGTCGTGCAACAGAACTTTGTCTGGAAGATAAGCTAATGACCTGAAAAAGAAAAACAATCAATTCTTAATAACAATACACTATAAAATACAACTATTCTATTAAAATTTTACTTTTTTATTCATATCCAACTTCATATCGATACCAATCAATTATTTTATCATTTTATCAGTCAATCCTCTTAGAATTAGAAAATTTTAGTTTTCATGGATACCCATCAGTTTTCCTGTTTTACCCTGTATATTATTTTCAATACACACATTAGTTTACTTGTAATAATACCCATGCATAATAAATAAAGGTGCATGTGGAAAAAGACACCTCAAATTTAAAAGTCCGTCTATTTAGTGGGACAATTCAAATCCGAAACTCGGCCTTTGTATAAGAGAGAGAGGGAGTATTATAAAACCAACTTCGCTTTGGCGGACTTGTAAGTGAAGTTGTACTTTTTTATTTCCAATTTTACCCATTTTTAATATTTTTTTATTCAAACTATACATTAATGATTTGAGGGTAAGAACGTAATTTGATCAAGTGATTACTCCCCCGATCCTACCAAAGATGATATTTTTCATTTTAAATTTTTGTCCCTACAAAGTTGACCCTTATAAATAAACAAGGTCATATTTCTAAAATTACCTTTTAATAGATTAAATCTTAGCATAAAAAATATGTGTAATGTGATAGTAATGTTTATATTCGTTACGTATGTGTTTTGAAATGCTTTTCAATGTTATAAAATTTATATAAATTAATAGAATAATTTAAGAGATATGTTATTTCCGAATTTTATTTTTTTGTTATCCATAAAGATATAATTGGAAAAAAAAAATACTTAAAAATATCCCTTCCTTCTCCTTGCCTCAAGGATTGTATAAACTTGAAATAGGTCATCTTTGGTGAGACGAAGGGAGTATGACCGAGGACAAAAAAAGATAGGTTTTGAAAACCAGTTGGGAGAATTTTTATCAAGGGAACCGTGGGAATTGGCTACAAACCGTCCCGCACTTAAGCCCAACCCAAAGAACGCTTATCCAATCCCGTCCCAAGGACGCTTATCCAATGTAGCTTTTGGGGGTCCGACAATGCAAAAGGGAAAATGGGTTAAGCAACTTATATTTATGCAATCACACACTCAGTACCTTGAAGCTATGATCTATGGCGATGTCAATGTAGTATAGTAGTAAAGTTATTGGGTGGTGATACTAATGACTTAAGTTTGAAATTTGGAAGCATCAAATTCTTTCCCGATCGGGGAAAATAATAATTATGAAATCTAATCATGTATATTCGCACGTGCACAACTCTCTAATTATAATAATACAAATCCTTGATGTTAGAGCATTGCTCGGTTGAACCCACCAAGCGTTGGTATGTCAAGTTTGGTTGTCATATTTTAGTGAACCAAAACTCAGTTAAAGAGTCGCTTGATTATATACTAAAGTCAACTTCGTATAGGTTAACTAGAAAGTTATTAGGATATGAGACATACAATTATTACTCGAAGACTTAAAGAATGTGAAGAAGTAAAGAGCTACATCAACGACATCATCCTTCCTCTTAAGGTTAGTAATATTTTGACTTGAACTGTTTCGTTCCTAACGTATCTTTCAAGTCGTGCATATTGAAAACATAACTGCGAAGATGTAAATGATTATACTCTAGTTAGACATAGTATTAAGGAATTAAAATACGAAGTATAACGTTTATCTTTTGAACTTCGTATATAAGACATCGACATAATCGTATGAATGCTATTGTGATTATGTATGGGTATGGGTGAAGATTTCGTCCTAGGAAACAATGTTTTACATTCGTTTAAAGGAAGTACATTCATAAACTTGTTTTGTGAATCGAAATGGAAATCGCTAAGCTTATTGGTATTGTTATTCATTGCAAATCTTTGGATTACCAATATATGTGGTTGAGTATAACTGTTCATAACTTGTTTATGTATCTTGGTAAAACTAATCACAAGGCTTGACTTTTGTATTGGTATGACTTTTATTAGTGAAACCAATCTTAAGTAATCACCTGAGATGGTATGATCGATATTTTGTAATTGGTGTGACCAACTCTAGACATTGGGTAACCGATCCTAGTAAGAGGTGTGACCGATCATAAGTATGTGGAATCGATCCTTGTAAGAGGTGCAACAAGTCTAAGTAATTGGGGTAACCGATCCTATGACTTGTGCAACCGATCGCAAGTAAATACCATAAAAGTGTGGTTACCTAGTGTGACCGATCCTAGTACCCACATGGAGGTAGAACCGAAACTTGTTTTGGTAGAACCGTTAAAACCATGATTGGTGATTTGATATGATAATCAATCACATAGTTCTTGGAAGTAAGATGAACCAATTCTAAACTTGTTTGGAAGTATGGAAAATCGGTTCCAAGATTGTAAATATGAAAAAGGATTTACAAAGTAAAGATGTCGACATACTTTGAACATGTGACGTAATTCTTATCTATTATTGTTCAAAGATATTCCTTAATAACTAAAGGAAAATCCCGGATCGAAATAAATTGAAAATCTTTTAATTAAGGTTTTTAGTTTTATATGCTTTTAATTTCCAGCAATTAAATGCATATCTTTAGAAATTAAAAATTAGTAATGTGCATTTACTAATTGGAGATTTTCTATTGAGATTTCGGTCAATATTTGGACAGAGCATTTCCAGGAATTATGAAAACCGATTTGGGACTTTATTGCATATCTTTGAGAATATTCGGTTTTGGAAATTCCTTGGTGTCCAAACCTCCTTTGTCTATAAATATTGAAGTTTGCATTTCGAGCAAACTAATCCTCAGAGCCAGGAAAACTACCTAATTAGGCGAAATCTCTTACGACCGCTCGTTTTAAAGACTTCTTTGGGATTGAGAAGCTATACGAGTACCGTCAGTGGGAAACTAGATAATTGCAGTTTATTATTAGTTTTCGATTGATTTGATTGACTAACGGTTGTTGAACTTTGATTGCACCTAGTTTGTTTATGCTTGAGAATCTTCTCTTCTGATATAAGATTCACTCAAACTAGATCGAAGTATCGACAGGGATTTTTAGACTGTTTGTAGATCTAAAGACGTCTTGTGATAATCCATCGTTAACAGATTCCGTTCTGTGTGTAATTGATCACAAGAGATTCAAGTTGTTTGTGTGCAGGTGTTTATTGAAGATCTAAGAAGATTTGAAGACAAAGAAGATTTATTATTTGAGTTCATAATCTTTGGGGTGCACAAAACTTGATCGTCTGGGGATCCAACTATAATCGGTTTATCTTTTGATAGATTGGATTGATTAGTTGTGTAGATCGGCATCAATACATTTCTTTGTGATTAATAGTATTGACTGCATAGTCTAAACAATTACTTTGGTAGTTGTTGAATAGATTGATCTAAGAACCCGACAAATGAGTTTATTGGTTAAACGGAAGAGCCTTTTGTCAAACTCATATCACGTTAGTTGAAAAGAGTTGTTACCGAACAGATTTGTTGTTCCTTTACTGTTTGGAATACGAACCAAAGGAATTGTTCCAAGTGCGTGACTTATTACAAGTTGGAGGCGCAGGGATGCTGAGGAAACTAAGTGAACTATAGGTTTAGTTGCTTGGTCTCAACTATACGAAGTTGGTTTAGATTTTGTATAGCCTCTTAATTCTGAGAGTATTCTATTCTGGACAAGGTCCCGGGGTTTTTCTACATTTGCGGTTTCCTCGTTAACAAAATCTTGTTGTGTCTTTTACTTTTCTATTTCCGCAATTATAATTGATTTATTATAATTAGAAGTAAAATGCACAAACGTTAATTCCTAATTACTTGATAGCAATCCTATAGTGTTTGGTTAAGTACGAACCTATTATCAAGTAATCATACTTCGTTGTTGTATTGTCTCGATCTCGTATCCATAGACGATCACACGAAGTGTGAACCGATTAGTTGTATTTTCTCGACTCAGTTCATAGACAATCACTTTCGGAGAAAGGACTTATAGGTGGAAAAGTTTTAGATTGAGGTATATTTGGGTACCCTCGTCTTTTCACTTGATACTCAAATAATAACGAGAATACAAAAACAAGTACTTGACTATATGATCCTCTGCTAAAATCTTAGGAACTATACGACAATCTTACTCTTTATAATTTTCACATTGATATCTGTTTTCTTTTTCATACATATGAGAGATTTATCTTTTTTTTCATCAGTAAGAGCACTTAATATTCAACATGTGCAGCACCCTCAGTTTGTTGTAACATTTATGCTAAAATATATACCTCACCAAACCAACCATATAAAACAGTGAGTGATTTTTTTTCTTTGAAGCATGTATTTTTATAAATTATACTGGAATTACACGTGGGTATGTTATGCCTATAGAGTCTGCTATTACAATAAAACTTATAAGTGGGGGAATTACAATGTCCCACACTGTTATTGTGAGCTTCTCTAGAGAGCAATCATCTTCCGCTCAATTTTCTAGACCGTCTGCCGCTTGATTTCCTTCCCTGTAAACATGCCTAGTGGTATATTGCTAGATTTGGGTAAACCTTTGTTAGAGCATTGCTCAGTCGAACTCACAAGTGTTGATATCTCAAGCTTGTTGTCAAATTTAGTTGATCAAAACTATATCTTGATTTCTAGTCTACATATAGTCAAGTCTCGGATTAGGATATAAGTGTGTAGTTGAGAATCAGATATCAGTGCGTTCTATCGTTTGAAGGCGAAGATCAACCGAAGCTCTGGCGAACTTCTTCAACACAAGGTAAGTGAAGAGTGAACCACCTATTTCTCAAGTTTTCACCTTTCTATCTATGAGACATTGTCGCATGACTAAATTATACAGTTTATGCATAATAGAAATTTCGAGTCAAGTTTATCTTGAATATCGTATCGAAATATGACTAATTAAACTTAAGAACATTTGTTCATACTTGATGAATTTGGTTAAGAACAATTTATTATTTATGACCAAAATTATGATTCAATATTTAATCATTTGAAAATAGCCCGGAACAGTGATATGTGTCATTGATGTTATTCGGGAATGTTTTGAATTGATTATTAGAGAGATATAGAACTACTGTTAATCTTGATACATGACAGTATGCATACCAGTTCACATAAGAACTGTTATAAGTCCGGATCCGCAGTACATGTACCCAATACACGTACCGACGTGGCTATAGTTCGACAACGACTTTTTGGTACGTATACCCGGTATCCATACCACAAATTATGTTGACTCGTGAACCAGGAAGGTACACATACCTAGTATGCAAACCATAAAAGATCTGTTCGTTTCATAACCGAAAAGGTTCGCATACCCAGTATTCAAACCATAAAGATCTGTGGATTCCTGAACCCATTTTTGTCTTAAGGGTACACATACCCGGTACACGTATTATGATAAAAAAAATACTCACGAATAGGTATAGTACACGTACCAGGTACACGTACTTATCCTGTCAAATATTTTCAGATGCATCAGAATTATTTCTATGAGATGATATTAGCATTTGAAAAACTCTCTAAAAACACTATCTAGACATTTTTGATCACATGTGTGACTCAAGATTAAAGTCTTAAAGTGTTATATGAAAATGGTTAAGTTTATAGTTTGATTGGCTAATCCCGGCTAACCTTTCATGAACAAGTCATTGTACACGGTTCGGTTACGGTTCATCCTAACCAGAGTGTATATTCTACTATGTTAATCTCAAGTCAAGTTTTTCATCTAAAAGTGATTATTGATTTCTTAATTCCAAAGCAACCTTGACCTCGAAAGTCTATATAAAGAAAACCTCTAACAACTGGGATCTTTGAATCCCTGACACTATTCTCATGTGTCCTAGTTTTAAACTAGAGTTGTCCCCTCCTTCAAACCCTTTTAGGGTTTAACTACTACAAAGACTTCATCTAGGGATTCGTGAAGCCAGGTCCAACTATCTTTATCTTGATAGTTTGTGTATCCTGATCTTGATTTGATTGTTGATCTTGTTCCAACAAACAAGATGGATAGAAACCACAAAGTTTCTTCGTCTCAGATTTTGTGATTCCACAAGTTTATACTTGTGAGGTGAATAATAATCTAGCCTGCTCTTCGGAAGTCATAAAATTGGATTTTGAGGTTTGCTAGACGTTGTCTATTGCAATCGATTTCCTACCTCACCTTGATATTTTATCAGAACGGAAATCACATATAGGCTTATCTGTGGAAGCAGATTGGTTTAAAGTCTTCAATTGAGTTGAAGCAACTCTTTGGATGTAAAGGATGTCAGCTAAGGGAATCAATTGCGTGGAGTACCCTTTTGGGATTCAAGAGGCGTAAGGAGCACGACTGTAACTGAATTTTTTTGACGGTTTAATTCGGTCTCAATTACATTTCATTCTGAAGATTTGATAGTAGGCTAAAGTCTGTAGCGGCTTAATAAAGTTTGGTGTTCAAATATGGACTAGGTCCCGAGGTTTTTCTGCATTTGCGGTTTCCTTGTTAACAAAATTTCTGGTGTCTTTGTTATTTATTTTTGGGTTATTTGGTTTTTGGAACTTACATTTTGACCAAAGTTAGTGTTTGGTCTAACATTTGTCCAACTTAGGGTTTAGTACCTAGAAATGACGTTGACTTTCTTTGACCGTCTTTGACTAGATTTTAATTAAATTTGTATTATAAATCATACAGAATTTACAAATATATCCCTGAAGTGGGCATATGATCCAATGGTTCTGATAAAACCATTTACCCGACGTACTAGACCAAATACCCATTAAACATATAACCATGATTCCTCTCCGCCGCATATTTGGAACATAAACTTAAAATGAAACTTTCAATTTCATTTGTTCAGTCTCGACAGACCAGCCGCAGTTAACAAAAACTTAAGCTCACCTTTGCAAACAAAGCAATCAAGAGCTAAAAACATGAATTTCAAGAGGCCACCTCCATAAATGGATCAATCAGGAGCTAAAAACTAAATTATCGATCCCCTTTGTTCTCCTCTCTTACTCACATGAGTACCACCCACTTGCACTACCTTCATAACTTCAATTCTAAAAAAATTCATCTGCGTTTTCAATTTCATCATCTCCATTATCATTATCCACAATCAGTACCCTTCTTTTAACTCATTCGTTAACCTTTGGAACCCCTACTACTCTTAAGTCCTCATCACAAGACTTAATAAACCCACCAACAAATGGATTACTATTTTTGGTTTTTTCAAACGGATCATAAAAATCCCACTCAAAATCTCTTTACAGTGAAGGCATCGGTGGATCTTGAAAAAACGGGGGGTCTAAAAACCTCACCCAATATTTCGCTTAGCAATCTGTATGGACTAACTCCAATATACTTACAAGAGAATAAACTAGACAGTTAGACTCAATCTTATAAAAAGTATATCAAAGAGTTATATCTCAATCTCTTAATTCAATCCGCAATCAAACAAATAATAATTTGTGAGCCCGATTGAATATAAGAGAGATAACTTGAATGGTACCAAAGACCAATGTTCAAGGATCAATCAATTTCAATCAACAACCAAAGGTTGGATTTACCAATTGATCGATTCAACGCACAACCTATGATATTTCAATTATATAACAAAATATAATGCGGAAAAGAAATAACACACATACCAGAAGTTTTGTTAACGAGGAAACCGAAAATGCATAAAAACCCCGGGACCTAGTCTAGATTGAACACCACACTGTATTAAGCCACTACAGACACTGGCCTACTACAAACTAACTTCGGTCTGGACTATAGTTGAACCCCAATCAATCTCACACTGATTCAAGGTACAGTTGCGCTCCTTACGTCTCTGATCCCAGCAGGATACTACGCACTTGATTCCCTTAGCTGATCTCACCCACAACTAAGAGTTGCTACGACCCAAAGTCGAAGACTTGATAAACAAATCTGTATCACACAGAAAAGTCTATAGGAATAGATAAATATGTCTCCCACAGAAATACCTATGGGTTTTGTTCCGTCTTTTGATAAATTAAGGTGAACATGAACCAATTGATATACCGTACTTATATTCCTGAAGCACAGCCTAGAAATATCAATAACCTCACAATAATCTTAATCGACTAGCGAAACAAGATATTGTGGAATTACAAACGATGACACGAAGGTGTTTGTGACTACTTTTCTATCTTGCCTATCGGAGATATGAATCTCAATCCAATCGTACGATTGTACTCAATCACGATAGAAATAACAAGATCAGATCACGCAACTACAGAGAAAATAGTTGGGTCTGGCTTCACAATCCAATGAAGTCTCTAAGTCGTTAACCTACAGGGTTTCGTGAAAAACCTAAGGTTAAAGGAGAATCGACTCTAGCTTATACAACTGGTATCACACAGGATGTGTGGAGATTAGGTTTCCCAGGTTCTAGAGTTCTCCTTTAAATAGTCTCCAAATCAGGGTTTGCAATCTAAGTTACCTTGGTAACAAAGCATTCAATATTCACCGTTAGATGAAAACCTGATTAGATTCAAGCTAATATCTTTCAATCGTTAGATCGAACTTAGCTTTTTATACATATGAGCACTTTCATATCAACCTTATTCATCTTCAACATAACTAGATCAAGTGACTCAAATGAACTAGTTAGAGAGTTGTTAAATTGCTTAGATCTTATAGAAGTATACAAGACACAATCGAAGCAAAATCGGTTTTGATTCACTCGAATCGATTCATGAACATTATAGCCACGGTTTACAAAGATTGCATTCCTTAATATAAATGTTTTAGTTCATGAACAAACCGATTTTAGAAAGTAATCTACTTAAGTATGCATACGGGTACAAGTACTTAAGTAACTGGATTGAGTTTGTTTTTTACTTTCAAACTACAACAAAAATTCACGGACGTGAACTTTCCGACAGTATGCTATGGGTACGCATACTTACCCGGATATCAAACAACCTCCAGTACGCATACGGGAACGCATACTTTGGGTTCCCGGTTTTGGACTTTTACAAAAATGTGAGAACACACCATGTTTATATCCAAAGATGGTTACATGTTCTAAACTCTCATTTCAATCATTTAAACTTTCTTAGAGGATGTTATATAATTGTTATTCACAAGCTATTTTTCATCATAGCGATTTTCAAGTTATTGAAATAATCAACATGACTTGCGTCACGAGTAAAGATGAACTTGGCCAAAGCGAAAGCTTACCAACACATATTTCGATAAATAGATAAGCGAGATAAACTCGGCTCAAAATAGCAAATGTGTATAATCGAAGTCTATATTGCAATAAGACTTTTGTCTAAAGATAGGAGATAGAATAAATAGACTTTTGAGTGATAGATAAGTACAAGTCTCCACATACCTTTTTGTCGATGAAGTTCCACAAGTTCCTTGAGTAGTTCTTGATCTTTGCATGATGAATGCCGTGGAGTATAGAGCTCAACTACACTTACTATCTTCGTCCGAGACTTAGCTATAAGTAGACTAGAAATCAATACTTATAGTTGTGGCAACTAAACTTGACAAACAAGATTGAGATAGAAACGATTGCGATTTCGACCGAGCAGTGCTCTAACAATCTCCCCCTTTGTCAATTTTAGTGACAAACCTATCAATACATATGGAATACAAAATAAATAAACTTTGTAGCTTCTCATCCAAATGCTTGATCTCCTTGGTTCTTGAACATTACTCGAAATCTTCGTCACTTCCAAGTACTCCAATGATTCCAAAGATGTTCAGTTCAGCATCATCGTTGTTGAAGATCCGTAGCCATAACAATGAGAAAACAACAGCTCTCAATCATTGTTATACAGTGTCATAGTATTATTACACAGCATCAAAGTTCAATTGTATCACAACTTTGACAACAATACTATGGTGATATGTATCACTCCCCCTTAGTCAATACTTCATCTCACATGAAAACGACTCCCCCCTTACATAATGATCCGAAAACCAAATGTATTTGTAGTGTGAACTACACATTAATTCTCCCCCTTTTTGTCAATATAAATTGGCAAAGGTACGAAAATTAATGGGATCCTAATGAAATTTCCATAGAGATACTTCATGACCAAAATAAAAACACATATCGACTTTTGTAGATGCAATCATATAGCCGAAACTAAATTCATTCATCAAGGAGTTTATAAAGATACAAGATAACCCCTATAATATTCCACAGCCGCACTCCCCACAAAGATTTGGCAATTAAGCACAAGTTCAATTAAGAACTTTCCCCCATAAAATGTCATTCCCGAAAGAAAAACAAGAGCGACCTTACTTTCACAAGAAAAGAAGGATTTCTTTGGACATTAACAAATCAAATAAGAATATGAATTTGTATCCAAAAATCTCAATTAAATTAACCACCACAAGAGAACCCATGATTAATTTAATCGGAAAATATCACATAAGAAAACTTACGGAGCCGCACAGTATATTACATAAAAATATGGATCAGGGAAGATCAATACTGCAGAATAAACAAAGATTCATTATATTCTTCATCACTATTTGCACAATGACGTATAATAGACATAATCTTTGTAAACAAAAGTTCATCCTATCTTCCATCAATATTTGCATAATAACATAATAGGCTTAACTTTTGTTTGTTAAAAGTTCATTCAATCTTTTATCAATACTTGCATACCGACATATGAAAGACTTAACTTTTGACTACGTTTGGGACAACTATAGTTCACGGACGCAAACACACATATCCCATAACAAGTTTCAATATATGAAACCATAAAGATTAATACTGCAAAATCATCTTCCAAATAAACTTTAAAATTTAAATAAATAAATCTATAAACATTGCAAGATGAAAATCGTTGGAAATAGCTATGTGTACTCACAATAATGGCTATTCCAAACCCTAGTTATCCTTCTTAAAAACACAAGAATAAATTCTCATAAGAAGTTTCCTAGACATTATAGAGCTTTCTCAGAGCATCTAATGAGAATTCCTTCTTATTATTGAAAAACCCATTGATTATGGGATCGTTCAATTCCTCTAAATCTTCAGAAATATCAGTCAACTCACTAAGTTCTCTTTTTAGCTCACGCAAGGTGTTCTTTGTTAGAGACAACATTTGTTCATAGTGAGTTATCTTTTCTAAAGAGGAAACGATTTGAGATTTTAAATCATTTCTCTTGTTGATGAATTCTTTCACCATACCTCTAAAGTTATTATCAAAATGACAAACATATAAGAGGCAGTTAGAGGAAGAACCTTCTCCACCATTTGTAAATCTCTCTTTCTTCTTTATTGAGGAAGAGATTCCTTCACACAAATACACATTAACTGCTTCAACTGCATCCCTTTTTGTAGTACCTCTAGTTACAGGATCCATGAAACTGTATCTTTCAAGGAGAAAACAAGTGAAGGACTTTTGACTACAAATGATTATAAATAGACTTATGGACAACTAAACCCTAGAAGAGCCTTGAACAAGTCGTTCATGGTTCATTATCCATTATCTAAGATTTTAGGAGAATATTTTCCTAACAAACAAAGGAGATTTATACAAATACAAAACTTGAGCACCCTTGATGCAAACCTCATTTTCTCAAGTAAAAGATGAGGATGCGGACGTCCTCGTTACTAGAGATATACGGAGTGAGCCGAATGCTCACATCTTTTACCACATATTGGCTTATCAAGGTTTGTTGTATAAACAGATTTCTTACCTCGTCTAAATCTGGTACTACTTGATTTTCCAGGAGAACCTTGTTGATTATTCAAGGCCATATTCACCTTTTGCATGTTCTTTTGAAGATTAGCAATTCTTTTGTTGTTCCTCTTGAATCTCCAACACGTGCTTTGAACATGATTTGCATTTCCACAAAACGAACAAAATCAATAAAGATTTTTTGTTCTGTTGAATTTCCTCCTGTTTATCACAACAATCAACAACCATTGTTCCATGATCAGTTGGAACAAAAGTGTTGTTTGTGCTTATAGTTTTGCTTTTAAATCCTAAACCATTTGTGTTCCCAAAGTACTTCTGACCGAATAGCATGGATGAGATTTTGTCAGAACTTCCAGATAACCTTTGCAGGTCATCCTTAAAAGTATTAATCTCCTTATCCTTTAGGGACATGGTTCTGGTGAATTCATCATTAAGACAATCTATCTCAATATTTTTCACCTGGAGTGATGATTCAAATTTCTTCAACGAAGCCTTTAGTTGAAGATTTTCTTGGAGAAACTCTCTATTCAAGAATTCAAAAATCTCTGTGTCAGACTCAAGTTCCGAATCCGAAATTGAGTAGGTGGAGGTTTCTGCAGCAAGGGATGAAAATTCATTGCACCCATCAGAAGCATCCAAGATGTTGACACCCAGGGAAGATTTTTGTACCGAATAATCTGAAGCAACAACTGGAGGGAGACGTATATCACATCTATTGCTTCTTTTTACAAATTCTTTGATCTTTTCTTTTATCAGTGATTTATCAAAATCAACATGATTGGAACAACATTCATCAGTCCAAGACAAGTTAGGAGATTCACTTGCGTTGGTCACAGCATTGAACGCAGATGTTCTGATCAAGATCAAGAATTTTTAACTTTCCAATCAGATTATTTCTGGAAAGCATATCAAGGTTATTTCCTTCAACGATGGCATGTTTCTTAGAATCGTATCTGGATGGCAGTGATCTGATAATTTTCATAACAATGTCCTTTTAAGGAATAGTCTTACCTAATGGAAAGATGCATTAACAATTTCAGACACTTTGTGATTAAACTCATCAAACGAATCTTCATCTGCCATACGAAGGTTTTCCCAATCAAAATTTAGGTTTTGAAGCCTGGTTTCTTTTTCAGAGGTATTCCCTTCAAATACAATTTCTAAAATATCTCAGGCTTCTTTAGACTTTGTGCACGTAGTCACATGATGCTGAAGATCTGGGGTAATGGCATGTATGATAGCATTTAAGCTGTCAGAATTTTGCTTTGCAGCAAGGATTTCTTCTGAACTATATCTACCAATATCCTTAGGTATAGATACATCGCCTTCTGTATAAACCGGAGGATCATAGCCATTAACAACACGTACCCATGTTTGAAAATCACGAGCTTGAAGAAAAGCACGCATAGCGATTTTTCACCACAAGTAGTTTGAGCCATCGAAGACTGATGGTACGTTTATGGAGATAGAATTTCTGTCCATAGAGTCAGATCGCTACAAACACAGACTTATGAGGTCTTTAAACGTGTTTGCCAGCTCTGATACCAATTAAAAAAACGGGGGTCTTACAACCTCACCCAATATTTCGCTTAGCAATCTGTATGGACTAACTCCAATATACTTACAAGAGAATCAACTAGACAGTTAGACTCAATCTTATAAAAAGTATATCAAAGAGTTATATCTCAATCTCTTAATTAAATCCGCAATCAACCAAATAATAATTTGCGAGCCCGATTGAATATAAGAGAGATAAATTGAACAGTACCAAAGACCAATGTTCAAGGATCAATCAATTTCAATCAACAACCAAAGGTTGGATTTACCAATTGATCGATTCAATGCACAACCTGTGATATTTCAATTATATAACAAAATATAATGCGGAAAAGAAATAACACAGACACCAAAAGTTTTGTTAACGAGGAAACCGCAAATGTGAAAAAACACTGGGACCTAGTCCAGATTGAACACCACATTGTATTAAGCAACTACAGACACTAGCCTACTACCAACTAACTTCGGTATGGACTATAGTTGAACCCCAATAAATCTCATACTGATTAAAGGTATAGTTGGGATCCTTACGTCTCTGATCCCAGCAGGATACTACGCACTTGATTCCCTTAGCTGATCTCACCCACAACTAAGAGTTGCTACGACCAAAAGTCGAAGACTTGATAAACAAATCTGTATCACACAGAAAAGTCTATGGGAATAGATAAATCTGTCCCCCACAGAAATACCTACGGGTTTTGTTCCGTCTTTTGATAAATTAAGGTGAACTGGAACCAATTGATATACCAGACTTATATTCTCGAAGAACAGCCTAGAAATATCAATCACCTACAATAATCTTAATCGACTAGCGAAACAAGATATTATGGAATCACAAACGATGACACGAAGGTGTTTATGACTACTTTTCTATCTTGCCTATCGGAGATATAAATCTCAATCTAATCTTACGATTGTACTCAATAACGATAGAAACAACAAGATCAGATCACGCAACTACAGAGAAAATAGTTGGGTCTGGCTTCATAATCTCAATGAAGTCTTTAAGTCGTTAACCTACAGGGTTTCGTGAAAAACCTAAGGTTAAAGGAGAATCGACTCTAGCTTATACAACTAGTATCACACAGGAGGTGCGGGGATTAGGTTTCCCAGTTGCTAGAGTTATCCTTTATATAGTCTCCAAATCAGGGTTTGCAATCTAAGTTACCTTAGTAACAAAGAATTCAATATTCACCGTTAGATGAAAACCTGATTAGATTCAAGCTAATATCTTTCAACCGTTAGATCGAACTTAGCTTTTTATACACAAATGAAATATAACTTCATTTAGTTTGAGTAACCGTACCTAAACGTGTACACTTAGTTGGTTCAACAATAGTTAACCAATGGTTAGCCATATTAGCACTTTCATATCAACCTTATTCATCTTCACTGTAACAAGTTCAAGTGACTCAAATGAACTAGTTAGAGAGTTGTTAAATTGCTTAGATCTTATAGAAGTATACAAGACACGATCGAAGTAAAATCGGTTTTGATTCACTCGAATCAATTCATGAACATTATAGCAACGGTTTGCAAAGATTGCATTCCTTAATATAAATATTTTATTTCATGAAAAAACCGATTTTAGAAAGTAACCTACTTAAGTATGCATACGGGTACGCGTACTTAAGTAACCGGATTGAGTTTGTTTTTTACTTTCAAACTCCAGCAGAAATTCACGGACGTGAACTTTTCGCCAGTATGCATACGGGTACGCATACATACCAGGATTTCCAACAACCGCCAGTACGTGTACGGGTACGCATACTTTGGGTTCCCAGTTTTGGACTTTTACACAAATGTGAGAACACACCATGTTTATATCCAAAGATGGTTACATGTTCTAAAATCTCATTTCAATCATTGAAACTTTCTTAGAGGATGTTATATAGTTGTTATTCACAAACTATTTTTCATCAAAGCGATTTTCAAGTTATTGAAATAATCAACATGACTTTCGTCACGAGTAAAGATAAACTTGGCCAAAGCAAAAGCTTACTTACACATATTTCGAGAAATAGATAAGCGAGATAAACTCGGATCGAAATAGCAAATGTATATAATCGAAGTCTATATAGCAATACGACTTTTGTCTCAAGATAGGAGATAGAATAGATAGACTTTTGAGTGATAGATAAGTTCAAGTATCCACATACCTTTTTGTCGATGAAGTTCCACAAGTTCCTTGAGTAGTTCTTCGTCTTTGCATGATGAACGCCGTGGAGTCTAGAGCTCAACTACACTTACTATCCTAGTCCGAGACTTAACTATAAGTAGACTAGAAATAAAGACTTATAGCTTTGGCAACTAAACTTAACAAACAAGCTTGAGATAGCAACGCTTGCGAGTTCGACCGATCAGTGCTCTAACAGATCTTTTTTCAATTTGATATGGTGATAGTGGTGGCGACGATATAAGTCTAATGGTGGGGCGATATACTGTTCATAACGTAAAGATAAGAAATAAAGTATTTGGATATAGATATCCATGTAAATTTTTTAACAAGTAAGGGATATAATTTGAAAAAGCGGGGGTACAACAACCACACCAAATATTTCGTTTGGCAATCTGAATAGACAAACTCCAATATACTTTCAAGAGAATCAACTAGACATTCAGACTCAATCAAGAGAAAAAGTATATCAAAGAGTTTTATATCTCTATCTCTTAATTCAATCAGCTATCAGCAGATAAAAATTTGCGAGCCTGATTGAATATAAGAGAAATAACTTGAATGGTACCAAATACCAATGTTCAAGGATCAATCAATTTCAATCAACCAAAGGTTTGATTTCCCAATTGATTGAATCAGCACACAACCTGTGATATTTCAATTATATAACAAAATATAATGCAGAAAAGAAATAACACAGACACCAGAAGTTTTGTCAATGAGGAAACCGCAAATGCAGAAAACCCCCGGGACCTAGTCCACTTTTGAACACCACACTGTATTAAGCCGCTACAGACACTAGCCTACTACCAATGAACTTCGGACTGGACTGTAGTTTAACCCTAATCAATCTCACACTGATTAAAGGTACAGTTGCGCTCCTTACATCTCTGATCCCGGCAGGATACTACGCACTTCATTCCCTTAACTGATCTCAAGGTACAGTTGCGATCCTTAAATCTCTCCTTATATGAATAGATAAATATGTCTCCCACAGAAATACCTACGATTTTTGTTCCGTCTTTTGATAAATCAAGGTGTTCAAGAACCAATTGATAACCCGGACTTATATTCCCGAAGAACAACCTAGTATTATCAATCACCTCACATTAATCTTAATCGTATGGTAGCGAAACAAGATATTTTGGAATCACAAACGATGAGACGAAGATGTTTGTGACTACTTTTATCTTTCCTATCGGAGAATCAATCTCGAGCAAATCTTAGAGAAGATAGTACTCAATAGATAGAACAGGGAAAGATCCGAACACGCAACTACCGAGAAAATCGTTGGGTATGGCTTCACAATCCCAATGAAGTCTTTAAGTCATTAACCTACAAGGTTTCGTGAAAAACGTAAGGTTAAAGGAGAATCGACTCTATCTTATACAACTAGTATCACACAGGAGGTGTGGGGATTAGTTTTCCCAGTTGCTAGAGTCCTCCTTTATATAGTTTTCAATCAGGGTTTGCAATCTAAGTTACCTTGGTAACAAAGCATTCAATATTCACCGTTAGATGAAAACCTAATTAGATTCAAGCAAATATATTTAAACCGTTAGATCAAACTTAGCTTGTCATACACAAATGAAATGTACCCTCATTTAGGTTTAGTAACCATAACTAAACGTGTACAGGATGTTGGCCCAACCGTAGTTAACCTAGGTTAGCTATATGAACACTCTCATATCAACCTTATTCATCTTAACCTTAACTAGTTCAAATGACTCAAATGAAACTAGTTAAAGAGTTGTTCAATATCTATATTCTCATAGAAGTATACAAGAACACAATTGAAGCAAAATCGGTTTGATTCACTCGAATAAATTCATGAACATTATAGTCACGGTTTGCAAAGAATGCATTCCTTAATATATAAATGTATTAGTTCATTAGCCAACCGATTTTAGAACTTTAACCACTCAAGTATGTAACGGGTACGCATACTTAGTACACTTCCAAATCCCAGCAGAAATTTCCGGACCTATACCTTACGCAAGTATGCATACCGGTACGTGTACTTGGAACACGGAAATTTCACAACTACAAGTACGCATACGGGTATACATACTTTAGTTCCGGTCATGGATAACATACATACAAGAATGCACACTATTTTTATAATCCGATGATGGTTAAGTATTCTAAACTCTTATTTCAATCATTGAAACTTTCTTAGAGGATGACAATAGCCATTTTCACACACTATTAACATCAAAGTAATTTTCAAGATATTGAAATAATCATAACGAAACATTCCAAGTCTACACCAAATGATTGTATCACACAAACCATGTAAGATGTTACTCGGCGATTTTCACATGATCATCTTTTGACTTTCGTCAATAATATAAGATGAACTTGGTTGAAGCGAAAGCTTACCAACACATATTCCAAGAAATATGTAAGCGAGTTAAACTCAGCTCGAAATCTCAAATGTGTATAATCGAAAACTATCGTAATACGAATTTTGTCTCAATATAGGAGATATAGTAGTAATAGACTTTCCAAGTGATAGATGAGTTTTAGTCTCCACATACCTTTTGTTGATGAAGTTCCACAAGCTCGCCTTAGTAGTTATTCGTCTTCAATTGATGAACGCCATGAAGTCTAAAGCTCAACTACACAATCTATCCTAGTCCGAGACATCACTTTAAGTAGACTAGAAATCAAGACTTATAGTTTTGATCACTAACATTGACAAACAAGCTTGAGATAGCAACGCTTGCGATTTTGACCGAGCAGTGCTCTAACAATCTCCCCCTTTGTCAATTATAGTGACAAAACTATCAATACATATGGATTACAAAATAAATAAAATTTGTAGCTTCTCATCCAAATGCTTGATCTCCTTGGTTCTTCAACTTTACTTGAAATCTTCGTCACTTCCAAGTACTCCCATGATTCCATAGATGTTCAATTCAGCATCATAGTTTTTGAAGATCCATAGCTATAATAATGAGAAAATAGTTTCTCTCAATCATTGTTATACAGTGTCATAGTATCATTATACAGTATCAAAGTCCAATTGTATCACAACTTTGACAACAATACTATGGTGATATGTATCACTCCCCCTTAGTCAATACTTCATCTCAACATGAAAACCACTCCCCCTTACATAATGATCCGTAAACCATATGTATTTGTAGTGTGAACTACACATTAATTCTCCCCCTTTTTGTCAATATAAATTGGCAAAGGTACGAAAACTAGTGGGATCCTCATGAAATTTTCATAGAGATACTTCATGACCAAAAGATAACAACATACCAACTTGTTTAGATGCCATCAAATAGCCGAAACTAAATGCATTCATCAAGGAGTTTATAAAGATACAAGATAACCCCTACAATATTCCACAGCCGCACTCCCCACAAAGATTTGGCAATTAAGCACAAGTTCAATTAAGAACTCTCACCCATAAAATGTCATTCCCGAAAGAACAACAAGAGTGACCTTACTTTTACAAGAAAAGAAGGATTTCTTTGGACATTAACAAATCACATAAGAATATGAATTTGTATCCAAAAATCTCAATTGAATTAACCACAAGGAAAATGATCAATTCAATTGGTCATGCTCAACATAAGAGAACTTACGGAGCAACACAGTATATGCACAAAGATGTGGATCAGGGAAAGACCAATACTGCGGAATAATCAAAGATTCATTCTATTTTTCATCACTATTTGCACAATGACATATAATAGACTTAATCTTTGTAAATAAAAGTTCATCCTTTCTTCCATCAATATTTGCATAATGACATAAAAGGTTTAACTTTTGTAGTCAAAATTTCATTCTATCTTTTATCAATACTTTCATACCGACATATAATAGAGATAACTTTTGAACAAGTATGGAACAGTCAAGGTTCACAGACGTAAACAACATATCCCATAACAATTTGCAATATATAAAACCATAAAGATTAATACTGCAAAAAATCATCTTCCAAATAAACTTTAGAATTTAAACAAATAAATCTAAAAACATTGAAAGATGAAAACGTTGGCAATAGCTATGTGTACTCACAATAATGGCTATTCCAATCCTAGTTATCCTTCTTAAAACATAAGAATAAATTCTCATAAGAAGTTTCCTAGACATTGAGACCTATGAAAAATTCTTTATCGTCCCCAAACTCCTTGTTGTCAACAGTCATGGGAACATAAGGTTCATGAAGAAAGGAGTCAATTCCAACAAACCTTTTTAACTGATGCCGAACCAGGGCCTTCTGAATTTCAAGAGTTCTCAAAGCAATAGCCTTTATTTCATGAATCTCCTCCCTTGTTTCCTTCAACTCTTCAAGAACACCAGAAAACTTCTGAGAATTTGAAGGAACAACTCTTGGCTTCCTCACATTCCTTCTTTTTCTTTTCAAAGTTGGAGGTTACGGATATTTATCTTTTTTCTTCATGATTGATGGCTTAACAATCATATTAACATCTTTTCCATCAGTGACATGGTGCTTGGAGTATCCATATGAACGGAATTGTGAGAGGAAATCACAAGATAATCTCAACAAGCAATCTTATGATAAAAAAGAGTTTCAAGTGAAAGAAAAAGGACTGTAGGGTTACGGAACTTTTAAACACATAAGTTCACGCACGCACAACTCTCAACCGTAAAGAGGGTAGAATTGTCGAGAATACCTCTCTTTTATTGATTAAACAGGGAAGTCCTTTCCAATATCAATTAGATATGAAAAGAGGCACGAATTCCAGACTTACAATGCTCAGCAGAGCAAAAATAGGGAAAAAAATAAAAATAATTTAAAATAATTTTCTTTTCCTAAAGCCTGAGGTGTGCATAATCTTGTCTCTTTTGATCAGGCGCATGAGAAAAGATGCACTAACCAACACAATTTAAGTTGTGCTGGGGTGAACAATAATCTGTCCACCATATCCTTTTCGAAGGGAATTCATAGAGCCCTGTTTCCCATGGTGTTTAGACCATAAATTTCTCTTTAATGATCTAGCCTTTTCTTTGGAAACTAACTTCTTTGAAGAAGAGATGCGTTTACATACCTCTGATGATTTTTGAACAAGTTTGAGCTTGTTTGCTAATCGATTTGCTTTTCGTTGAAGTTTGTTGATGTATCTTATTTTGTGTTTGTACTTGAAACACTTTGATAGTTCATGACCCTTCAGAGAACAATAAGAACATGTCAACATGAAAGATGGTTCAGACGCCATAGATGTGCAAGCTGCTAGACACATGGTGGAACCTGAAAAATCAGACAGAGAGTTTCCAGCAGAAACAGTTAAATCAACTTTTTCTTCCAGAACGGTTGAGGTTTCTTCCGAAAGAATATCAAGATTGATGTATGTATTGCTACAATTATAAAAATCAATATTTTCGCAAATAAGTGCAACACTTGACTTTTCATCTTCATTAGGGTCATAGTTGTCAGACATTTCATTAAGAGTTGCAGCAAGACCTTTGTTCCCAGTGTATTTTTTCCGATTTGGACACTCATTTTCAAAATGACCAAAACCTTTACACTTAAAGCACTGTGGCATATCCTCGTCATCAGTCTCATCAATATCCCTGTTTTTAGGAGGAACACGATTATGAGGTTTAACTAATGACCTAGGTTTATCTCTGGTGAACCATTTACTTCTCTTAAAAAGAAGATCTCTAAACTGTCTTGTGATCAAGGAGACTGACGTGTCAAGATCTTCATATGATAAATCGGCCTCAGAAAGATCATCTTCAGAGATGCAAACACTTTTACTTTTGTCAAGTAACTGAGTGTTCTTCTGTGCTTTGAGAGCAACATCCTTTCTAGATTTGGATGTGTGCTCGTGATCAAAGATCATTAACTTCTTAACAAGAGTGTTTCTGGAAAGAGTTGCAAGGTTATTTCCTTCAACGTTGGCATGCTTCTTAGAATCGTATCTAGACGGCAGTGATCTGAGAATTTTCATCACAATGTCCTTTTTCAGGAATAGTCTTACCCAATGCAAAAGATGAATTAACAATTTCAGACACTTTGTGATTAAACTCATCAAATGACTCTTCATCTGCCATATGAAGGTTTTCCCAATCGGAACATAGGTTTTGAAGCCTAACTTCCTTTTCAGAGGTATTCCCTTCAAATACAGTTTCTAAGATATCCCAGGCTTATTTAGACTTTGTGCAAGTAGTTATAAGATGTTGAAGATCTGGGGTATGGCATGTATGATAGCATTTAAGCCGTCAGAATTTTGCTTCGCAACAAGGATTTCTTATGGATTATATCTACCAATATCCTTGGGTACAGATACATCGCCTTATGCATTAACCGTAGGATCATAGACATTAACAACACGTACCCACGTTTGAAAATCACAAGCTTGAAGGAAAGCACGCATAACAATTTTCCACCATGAGTAGTTTGAGCCATCGAAGACTGGTGGTACGTTTATGGAGATAGAATTTCTGTCCATATTCAGATCGTTACAAACACAGACTTATAAGGTTTTTTATGTGTTTGCCTGCTCTGATACCAACTGAAAAAGCGGGGGTACAACAACCACACCCAATATTTCGTTTGGAAATCTGAATAGACAAACTCCAATATACTTTCAAGAGAATAAACTAGACATTCAGACTCAATCTAGAGAAAAAGTATATCAAAGAGTTTTATATCTCTATCTCTTAATTCAATCCGCAATAAGCAAATAAGAATTTGCGAGCCCGATTGAATATAAGAGAAATAACTTGAACGGTACCAAAGACCAATGTTCAAGGATCAATCAATTTCAATCAACCAAAGGTTGGATTTCCCAATTGATTGATTCAACGCACAACCTGTTATATTACAATAATATAACAAAATATGATGCGGAAAAGAAATAACACAGACACCAAAAGTTTTGTTAACGAGGAAACCGCAAATGAAGAAAAACCCCGGGACCTAGTCCAGTTTTGAACACCACACTGTATTAAGCCGCTACAGACACTAGCCTACTACCAATGAACTTCGGACTGGACTGTAGTTGAACCCTAATCAATGTCACACTGATTCAAGGTACAGTTGCGCTCCTTACGTCTCTGATCCCAGCAGGATAATATGCACTTGATTCCCTTAGATGATATTACCCACAACCAAGAGTTGCAACGACCCAAAGTCGAAGACTTGATAAACAAATCTGTCTCACACAGAAAAGTATATAGGAATAGATAAATCTGTCTCCCACAGAAATACCTACGAGTTTTGTTCCGTCTTTTGATAAATCAAGGTGCACATGAACCAATTGATAACCCGGACTTATATTCCCGAAGAACATCCTAGTATTATCAATCACCTCACAATAATCTTAATCGTATGGTAGCGAAAAAAGATATTATAGAATCACAAACGATGAGACGAAGATGTTTGTGACTACTTTTATCTTGCCTATCGGAAAATCAATCTCGAGCAAATCTTATAGAAGATAGTACTCAATACGATAGAACAGGACAAGATCAGAACACGCGACTACAGAAAAAATAGTTGGGTCTAGCTTCACAATCCAAATGAAGTCTTTAAGTCGTTAACCTACAGGGTTTCGTGAAAAACCTAAGGTTAAAGGAGAATCGACTCTAGTCGCAACTAGTAACACACAGGAGGTGTGGGGATTGGATTTCCTAGTTGCTAGAGTTCTCCTTTATATATTTTTCAAATCAGGATTTGCAATCTAAGTTACCTTGGTAACAAAGCATTCAATATTCACTGTTAGATGAAAACCTGATTAGATTAAAACTAATATCTTTCGACCGTTAGATCAAACTTATCTTGTCATACACAAATATAATGTACCCTCATTTAGGTTTAGTAACCGTACCTAAATGTGTACACCATGTTGGCTCAACCGAAGTTAACCGAGGTTAGCTATATGAACACTCTCATATCAACCTTATTCATCTTAACCATAACTAGTTCAAATGAAACTAGTTAAAGAGTTGTTCAATTGTTATATTCTCATAGAAGTATACAAGAACACAATTGAAGAAAAATCGGTTTGATTCACTCGAATCAATTCAGGAACATTATAGCCACGGTTTGCAAAGAATGCATTTCTTAATATATAAATGTATTAGTTCATTAGCCAACCGATTTTAGAACTTTAACCTCTCAAGTATGCAAACGGGTACGCATACTTAAGTAGCCGGTCTGAGTTTGGGTTCGCCAGTATGCAAACGGGTACGCATACTTAGTACACTTCCAAATCCCAGCAGAAATTCCCGGACCTATACCTTACGCAAGTATGCGTACCGGTACGTGTACTTGGTACACGGAAATTTCACAACTACAAGTACGCATACGGGTATGCATACTTTAGTTCCGGTCATGGATCACATACATGCAAGAATGCACACTATGTTTAGAATCCAATTATGGTTTAGTATTCTAAACTCTTATTTCAATCATTGAAACTTTCTTAGAGGATGACAATAGCTGTTTTCACACACTATTAGTATCAAAGCAATTTTCAAGATATTGAAATAATCATAACGAAACATTCCAAGTCTACACCAAATGATTATATCACACAAACCATGTAACATGTTACTCGGCGATTTTCACATGATCAGCTTTTTACTTTCGTCAAGAATATAAGATGAACTTGGTTGAAGCGAAAGCTTACGAACACATATTCCAAGAAATATGTAAGCGAGTTAAACTCAGCTCGAAATCTCAAATGTGTATAATCGAAAACTATCGCAATACGATTATTGTCTCAATATAGGAGATAGAGTAGAAATAGACTTTCCAAGTGATAGATGAGTTTTAGTCTCCACATACCTTTTGTTGATGAAGTTCCACAAGCTCGCCTTAGTAGTTCTTCGTCTTCAATTGATGAACGCCGTGAAGTCTAAAGCTAACCTACACAATCTATCCTAGTCCGAGACATTACTTTCAGTATACTAGAAATCAAGACTTATAGTTTTGATCACTAACATTGACAAAAATGCTTGAGATAGCAACGCTTGCGAGTTCGACCGAGCAGTGCTCTAATATAATTGTAAATGGTTAAATATTTAAATTATTAATTTAATTAATATTGGACTTAACATAGTCAAAGACAGTCAACGTCATTTCTGGGTACCAAATCCTAAGTTGGACAAATGTTAGACCAAACACTAACTTTGGACAAAATGTAAGTACCAGAAACCAATTAACCCTTTATTTTTTCCTCATTATATTGTTTATCTTTATAATTGAAATACCATAGGTTTTACGTTAACCAATCAAAGTGGATATATCATTCCTTGTTTGTTGGATACGACTTGATTGATCTTGGATATTGATCTTTGGAATCGTCCAAGTACTCTCACGGAATAATAAGGTTCACAGACTTGTCTCTGTTTACATTCTGATTGTGAAGGAAAGAGATATAAGCTCTTCATATAATTCCTGATTGAGATTCATTAAGTTGAACTCTCAAAATTGTATCCGAGTTTAGTCCATACAGGTTTCCTAAGAAAAAAATTAGTGGTATATTTTGGTACCCCCGTGTTTTCAACCTTTGCTTGATTTATGCAATCTGGTTAGAAATATACCATGGTGCGTCAGTGTCCGAGGTTAGAAATCTCATTAAATTCTCCCAGTCTATTTCAAATTGAACTTTTTTCCACCTCCCTTCCGTTGTCGTTTTAGAAGCGATGAGCATGGCCCAAGTTTCCGCTACAAGTGTGGTGGTGATGCCCATTGGTTGTGATATTGCTAAGATTGTGACGGCTCCCTCGTTTCTTCATATAATACCTGCTCCCGCTATTACGGGATATCCCCTTGCTGCTTCATCCATGTTAATTTTGATCCAATCTAAGTGGGGATTTATCCACCCCACGAAGATGGTTGATGTTGCTACTGTTCTTTGTGCTGGGTTTGAATATGGTTGCATCCCAGGCGGCACTGCGTTAGATGGTTCTGAGCCCAAGAATGTTCTTGTTGGAGTTTGATAGAAATTTTCATTCTATTTGTCGGATTTGGTTGTTGACGGCGATAGACGACGGTGTTACTGGTTATCCATAAGGACCAAAAAAAGGAAGCAGAACGTTGTGGTGACTGGGGAAGGAGCTTCTTCTTTTTTAGGAGTTTGGATACAATCATATGATGGGTTAGTTGAGGTGCGTATGTTATAAGCGGTGTTCTGGTTGTTTGTGAGGTGAAATAGCAGGAGGTTCCAAGAATCTATGGTTTGTTTGACAATGAAGCAGAATATGATTGGACGTTTCAGGATTAGAATTGCATTTAGGGCATAGGTTGGAGTTGGTGGGTTGGATGCGGTTGAGAATGTTGAAGGTCGGCAGACCTTCATTGATTGCTTTCCACAAGTAAAACTGTACTTTTAGGGGACACGACAATGTCCAAAAGAAGTTAGTAGGGGAAGAGGGTTTTGATGAGTTTACACAGAGTCGCGGATGAGGCAGTTATATCCTGATGTTGTGGTACATTTTCCGCTTTTGGTAAAAGGCCATATGATCATCTCTGATTGGTTGTTCTGTGTGATGTGAATGCTGACCATTCATTGAAATATGGATTGCAGGAGTAGATTCAGTCTATCATGTTTTCAATTTCTTGTTGACATCTCGATGGTGCCAGCAACTGATTGTATGTGATAACATACGGTTAAGTCAATGTTGTTATTGAATTGTGGGATTAAGTTTGCTTGTATAGGGGTGTTTAATCTGTCTCCAATTTTATAGAAGAGTTGATGTTTGAAGGTTGGTATGATCAATTCCAGCTGTCTCATTGTGGGATGGGAGATGACGGGAGGGGAGGGATGTTTTCGAAGATGGGTTTCTGTTTGAGGATTTCTGTTTGCATGAGGTTATTGGCAATAGGGTAAGGGATGGTTTTATAAGGCCAAATCTTTCACCTTGTGTTAGGCATTTATTCATCCATCCTTTTTCCATGAGATTTATACATTGAAGGACTGGGGAAAAGATATAGTGAGAATATCTCCCAATTTTAAATTGCACTCCTAAATAGATGCGTGTGTGGGTGTGGGGGGTGGGGGTATGTTGTTGGCATGTTAAAGATTATTTTAATTCATCTAGTTGGTGTTGTTCAAGCTTCAGGTGATGAATGATTGTGGATTTTGAGGTGTTGATGTGTTGACCTACTGAGTTTAAATGAGTGAATGTACAAGAAAAACTAAGACAAATAATGAATGTACTTACGTATAAATTCATAATGAATTTGAAATATTAGTTACAATGTATATTTTTCTTCTTTTGTGATAAGAAGTGAAATAAATGTATAAGAGAAGGGAAATTAAATGATTATTGATGCTAAGAAAACAAGTTGATGCGCGTTACCTATTTCTTTGTTTCGAGCTAACTTCGGGTTTGAAGATAAATTTATCTAAAAGTAACTGATTTGGGGTCAGGGTCGAGGAGGAAGTTGAAAGTTATGCTAACATGGTAGGTCGCAAGTATACTAATTTTTCGAGTATCTATCTTGGCCTTCCATTGGGAAACAAGGTAGGAGGTTCTCAAAAATGGTACGCTTGAAATTTGTGCAAAAGGAGTTCCTTCTTGGAACTGAAAAACAATAACAAGAGGAGGTAAGTTAACTCTCATCAAATGAATTTTACCTAGTCTACCCATTTATTTTCTCTCTATTTTTCTTGTTTTATTCTCCATAAGTAAGAAAATTGATAAAGTTATGAAATTTTTCTATTATAATGATCAAAATAAGAAAAGAATTCACAATATTGGTTGGAAACTGGACTCAAAACCAAAATAAAAAAGTGGTCTTGGTATAAGAAGAACTAAGCAAGTGAGCTCGGCTTTGTTAAAAAAATGGTGGTGTTGTTTTATCATAGATAAAGATGCGTTGTGGAGGAAGATCATAGTTGAAAAATTTGGCGATACATTTACCTGTTGGGAAACCCACCAACCTAAAGGATCAAAAGTTGGTACTTGTAGTTTAATAACTGTAAAGAGCTATAAAATTTCAACAAAAGTATTATATTCAAGATTGGAACGGGCAAGGAAACTAAATTTTGGGAAGATTCTTGGCTTGGTGAAGGAAGATTATGTGATTTGTTTCCTTTGTCATATGAAGCTTCAAGGACTAAGGAGTTTGTGGTGTCTAATTGAAGTTATGGAAGGTGGTATAAGGTGGGGGTTTATGTCTAGGAAAAGATACTCTCAAACCATTTCAAGTGAAGTAACAACTGAAAAGGAACGGATACCAAGTACACCATCAACTTTTCCGTTCTGCAACCTGTATGGACAAAACCGAACAAAATTATTGTTAGAGCACTGCTCGGTCGAACTCGCAAGTGTTGTTAATTATCTCACACTTGTTGTCAATGTTAGATGAACAAAACTATATCTTGATTTCTAATATACTAAGTCAACTCTTGAACTAGGTATAGATGTTGATAGTTGAGTATCAGATATCACCCTCAAAGACTGAAGATCGACAAAGACATTTGGAGAACTTCATAAACAAGGTATAAAAATACTGAACCATTCTATTTACTCACAAGGTTTACCATTATATCTATATGAGACTATATCGTATGACTTTTAGTAGATTAATTGCAAAGAAGAAATTTCGAGTCAAGCTTGTCTTGTTGAATATCTCGAAATATGATTCAAGCAATGGATGTTCATTATCCCTTAAGAAATTAGTTCGAAGAAATTTATTGTTCAAGAATTAATCTCTTTGGATCATTTGAAAATTGCCCAAGCAATGATATTTTTATCTATTTTTTTGGGAAGGTCTCAAACATCAAAGAGAGAAATTAAGAACTATTTTTAATTTGGACTCATGGTAGGTTGGCGAACCATCTCGTAAACCATGGATATCTGAGTTTATAGAATACAGGAAGGTTGACGAACCAGTTTGCAAACCTTAAGTTCAGAATGAGACAGTTCACCAACCCGGTTCACGAACTGTGGTGATCTGGAATTGGTGAAAGGCCAACGGTTGGCAAACCCAGTTCACAACCGTAGCGCCCTGAGTTCATGAGTTATTAACTATTGGCGAACCCGGTTCACAAATAGTAGCACCCGAACTCATGAATAGTCTAGTAATTCACGAACCATTGCACCAACGGTCCCAGTGGATTTTTAGCAGATGCTCAAAGACTTATTTTTTAAATATGTTTAGCATAGCTGTGACTCTCATAAACACCTCTTAGACATCATTGATCACTAAAATCCCTTGTGTGTGTGCATCATGATTAAAGGCTTGAGTGTTTAAATGAGCACGATATTTCCTGTTAGCTCGAAAGGCATATTTTCAAAGAATTATCTTTAAACACGGTTCACGTACCCGGATCACTGTTTATATTCTTCTATGTGATTTCAAGACTAACTTCTTACATGCTTACTTGAAACCCTATTTGGAGTTTCATCTAAACAGAGAAAGTAGTTGCTTGAATCTCAAGTTATCTTAGCTTGAATTCTAAGCAACCCTTAATCGTTAACGTCTATAAATAGATGTATTCATTCAATTGAGAAATTTAATCCCTGACTCTTTGTGTCCTAGTTAATTGTCAGAGTCATACTTTATTGACCTAGGTTTCCTATAACAAACATAATTAGGTGTACAACTTAAAGAATTCACTTTGGGATTCGTGAAGCCAGGTAGGACTATCTTTACCTTGATAGTTTGTGTATCCTGATCATGTTTTTTTTGTTATCGAGGTTCTCGTAATCTCTTTCAGATATAAATCACAAAAATCTCTTCATCTCCGACTTTATGATTCCTCAAGATAGATATCTACAAATTATTCTTAATTAATTAGTTCAAGATTTTTATTGAGAGGTAGTTAAGAATCCAAGATTCTTAGCATACTGAGTGTAAGTGTTCCAGATTTGTGAGGTTTGCTAGTTTGTCTATTACAAACAGATTCCAAAGCCTCGGTCTTTGATCTAAAGGTAAATCAAATAGGCTTATCTGTTAGAGGAAGATTGGTATCAAAAATATTCACTTAGGTTAAAGAAACTCTTAAGATTTACAGGACGTCAGTTAACGAAATCAATTACGTAGAGCCATGCGAGGTTCAAGATACGTAAGGAAGGTGACTGTAACGAAATTTCTTGGAGGGTGGATTCGGTCTCAACTAGATTCCAGTCTGAAGTATGATAATATGATAGTGTCTGTAGCGGCTTAATACAGTTTGGTGTTCAAATATAGACGAGGTACCAGGGTTTTTCTGCAGTTGCAGTTTCCTCGTTATTGATGGTGGATTTTCGACAAAGGCTAAAATCATAATTTTTCATATTTCTGACAGGGCTTCAGACACGTATGTTAAATTCATATTTTAGGATTCAGACGTGAAAGCTCATGTCATAATCTCTCACTGAGCATACATCCTCTCAGAGCAGGAATGAATATGTTATATTAAAGTCTCTCACCTGAGCTTTCAATACTTCGCATATTTCATCAACACTTCTATATAGAATCGATAGTGATTTGACGGTTCCTAGACATATTACATGCTAGTATAGAGCGTTAACGTCTTCAGGATGTCGCAATGTTCCCTGACTATATAGAATACACATGTATAGAATATTAATGATTGGACGGCTCCTAGACATATTGCATTCTAGTATAGAGTGTTAACGTCTTCAGGATGTCTCAATGTTCCCTGACTATACAGAATTAATATTCAGAACGAGTATGATGTCTCTACCATCTCATACCTAGATTCTCGAATAAACGTTCCTAGACATATTGCATGCTAGTATATATATCAATTCATAGATTAATTCTAGCACAACATTCATCAATTGAATACCTAGAAAATAATCTATTTTATCTCATTACTCCGTTTCATGGCTTATTCTCAGCTGGATTCCATAAATTAGTAATAGATTTCAATCTATCTCATTACTTTGTTTCATGGCTTATTCTCAGCTGGATTCCTTGAATTAGTAATAGATATTCAATCTATCTCATTACTCTGTTTCATGGCTTATTCTTAGCTGAATTCCATGGGTTAGTAATAGATAATCACTTTTCGGCATTTAGGCCAGCACTGATTAAGCCTCGAGAAAATGGTGCGAGTGTACTTAACAATAATGCATGGACGAGCACCCAAATATGCATAAGTGAGCACCCAAATGCATAAACGAGCATTCAAAAATATGGGCGAACGAGGAAACCTATGCAAAACAGGGAAAGAAAATAATATAAAATAAAATAAACAAGAGGCGCACGGGACCGTGCCCACCGGCCGGACGGCCAGTCCTTCCTCTCCTTTTATTTTATTTTAACCTATTTTATTATTTTCCTTGTCCCATGAAAACTCCTTGTTTGAGCAAACTTCCTCGTTTGATCAAAACTCCTAGTTTCTCCATATTTCCTCACATGATGAAAAATTATAATATAAAATAAGAAAGAGCACGATACCAGACACATGGGCCGTCCGCCCATGCCTTGGCCGTGTCCGGTCTCACACCTCTCTAATTCCTTATTTTATTATTACTATTTCTTCTCTCATCAAATGAAACTCCCTCGTTTGAGCAAAAAACCTGATTTTTCCATATTTCTCAAATATTGCTCAAACTACCAAAAGCCAAAAGTCAAATGGTCACACGACCATCCAGGATTATCACGAAAAATATTAATATTGGTCGCACGAGCAAATTTCTACTTGCTCATTCAAGTAAAATCGAGAGTTTCAGTCAAGATCAAACTCTTATGGAAATCAAAAATATTGCTCGAACGTGCACCAGAAAATATCAAAATTCTCAGAGTCACGGGCAATATGGTGACACGAACATGCTACCTTGACTGACCAAGGTCGTCCCTTTGGCTTGCAAAAGCCGGTCCCACATTCTTTTATGATTTTGACCTAATTAATTCATATCGGGTTCAAACTCTTTCCAAACAACTTGGAATTTGACCGAGCGACCATCAATTAGTCCCACGACCACCAGGGACGGTTTAATACCCTTTGGTCGGTCCCTCCTCTATCCATAATTAGGTTTTACCACCTAATGCTCAGAAGAGCACTATTTTTAAGAATGATTAAATGAGCATTTAATCATCCTTTCACCAACTGGCCTACAAAGGAATTTGGTGCATGCTCATTCGAGCACCTGGGCGCTACATGGTCGGCCCATCATCCCATGTAGTAGGTCCCTCTCTCACTCATTGGTTGAGTTTCATTAAATCATCAATTGATCAATAATCGATCAAAATTAGGGTTTCAAACCGAATGCTCTGCAAAACATAATTCTGAGCAAGTTCAAATACTTATATAATATTCTGTCCAGCTACCAGTATTTTAATTAATATTTTATTTGGTCTACCAGTAATTCATGAATCGACATACAAGAAATTATCACTCAATCGATCAAAACTTATCTCGTTCGAACTCAACAGTTCACAAAACTTGCAGAAACCTTCAACACATTCACAATCCTCGATCATCATTGATCTCACACACTTCTTAACTTCCCTCCTACTGATCGACCCTCATCCCTATTTGTGACCGAATTGACTTTGGAACGGCCATTGTCTTGGTCTAGGCTGGAGTCTTACATATTGATCTCACGAACTCAAAGCACTCCCATGCAGTGCATCTTTTTGAAAAAAGGTTTAGGCTATTTGCTTGGCCGAGGAGTCTCTGCCCGTATGCTCGGGTCTCCACTTTCCTAAAAAAACCATCAAATCGTTTTCTCCCACTGACAGATCGGCGACCACAGTGGGAGATTAATCTCTCGGTTGCAATCCCAATTCGACAAAGATGGTCTATCTTAAGTAAGGCTCAGTTACAAATTCCAAACCCTAACTCAAACATTGCTATCACTAGCAACAGTGGTGGTATTCCAGTGACTCCTCATGTTTCTTACGATGGTGCTACTGATAGTACCCCTCAAACCAACAATACTGGTGTCCATCCCGAAATCAACACCGGTACATGCAATAATCCCCTCTTCGGACAAGCTCCTGAAGGAATCCGAGAAGATCCACCTACCATAGATGATCTCATGAAGGTTCGGGAGGTTCTTGACAAGAATCAAAAAAGACATGGCTGCAACGTGAGAGAATTGTGTACCTATCTCAATACTATCACAGAGAAGTTGATGCCTGAACAAGCTTAGCCCCAACGACAGTTGGAAAAAGGAAAAGCCAAGGAAATATCCTCGACTGCTGATCCTGAAATCTCCCCAATTCACATTCTGGAAGATAATGAAGTCCGCAATGTTGTAGAGAACACACCAGCAAAGGAGCCATCAAGTTTCATTACTCGTAAAGATTTGGAACTCCTTTTGGACGATCATGGGAAAGATAAGACATCATTTGTCCATCATCGCCAACCTCCATATCCTTATGTTATACAGAGATATCCTCTTCCGAAAGGTTACACTTCTCCAACATTCACACTTTATGATGGAACAGGCAATGCTCGAGAACACGTTTCTCGGTTATTGCAGTCATTGGGCGAGCACTTCGCATATTTCATCAATACTTCTGTATAGGAATCGATGATTGGACGGATCCTAGATGTATTGCATGCTAGTATAGAGCGTTAACGTCTTCAGGATGTCTCAATGTTCCCTGACTATACATAACTAATATTCAGAACGAGTATGATGTCTCTACCATCTCATACCTCGATTCTAGAATAAACACTCCAAGACATATTGCATGCTTGTATAGAACAATTCATAGATTAATTCTAGCGCAACATTCATCAATTGAATTCCTAGAAAATAATCTATTTTATGTCATTACTCCGTTTCATGGCTTATTCTCCGCTGAATTCCATGGATTAGTAATAGATATTCAATTTATCTCATTACTCCGTTTCATAGCTTATTCTCAGCTGAATTCCATGGATTAGTGATATATATTCACTTTTCGGGCATTTAGGCCATCCCCGAGAAAATGGTGCGAGTATACTTAACAATAATGCACGAACGAGCACCCGAATATGTATAAGTGAGCACCCAAATGCATGAACAAGCATTCAAAAATATGGGTGAACGAGGAAACTTATGCAAAACAGGGAAAAAAACAATATAAAAAAAAACAAACAAGAAGCGCACGGAACCGGGCCCACCGTCCGGCTCATGCCACAGTGGCCGGTCCCGCCTCTCCTTTTATTTTATTTTAACTTGTTTTATTATTTTCCTTGTCCCATGAAAACTCCTTGTCTGAGCAAACTTCCTCGTTTGAGCAAAACTCCTAGTTTCTCCATATTTCCTCACATGATAAAAAATAATTAAAAAAAAAAAACACGAGACCGGACATACGGACCGGCCTACCATGCCTTGGCCGTGGACGGTCCACACCTTTCTAATTCCTTATTTTATTATTATTATTATTTCTTCTCTCATCTTATGAAACTCCCTCGTTTGAGCAAAAAACCTAATTTTTCCTTATTTCCCAAATATTGCTCAAACTACCAAAAAGCCAAAAAGTCAAATGGTCACACGGCCATCCGGGCTTCTCACGAAAAATATTAAAATATAATTAGTTTAATGTTCACAAAATATTGGCCGTACGAGCAAAGTTCTACTTGCTCATTCAAGCAAAATCGAGAGTTTCAGTCAAGATCAAACTCTTCTAAAAATCCAAAATACTGTTCGAACGCGCACCAGAAAATATCAAAATTCTCAGAATTAGGTCACGGGAAATATGGTGACACGTGCATACTACCTTGACTGACCAAGGTCGGCCCTTTGGCTTGCAAAAGCCAGTCCCACACCCTTTTATGATTTTGACCTAATTAATCTTCTATAATTCATATTGGGTTCAAACTCTTTCCAAACAACTTGGAATTTGATCAATCGACCATCAATTGGTCCCACGAACACTAAGGGCGGGTTTCATACCCCTTGGTCGGTCCTCTCTCCATAATTAGGTTTTATTACCTAATGCTCAGACGGGCACTATTTTAATACTGATTAAACTGAGATTTAATCATCCTTTCACCAACTGGTCTACAAAGGACTTTGGTGCGTGCTCACTCGAGCATCTGGGTACTACATGATCGTCCTGTAATCTCATGTAGCCGGTCCCTATCTCACTCATTGGTTGATTTTCAGTATATCATCAATTGATAAACAATCGATCAAAATTAGGGTTTCAAGCAAAATGCTCAAAATTAGGGTTTCAAGCAAAATGCTCTGCAAACCATAATTCTGAGCAAGTTTAAACACTAATAATTTTATGTTGATCCAGCAATCAACATCCTAATTAGTTATACAATATTCGGTCCAACTACCAGTATTTTTAATTAATATTTTATTTGGTCCCGCTACAAATAATTCGTGAATCGAGCAATATTGCTCAAACGAGCAATATTTGCTTAAACTAGCAATATTTATTTTGCTCATCTATCAACACTAAATTTCTTAAGTTAGCAAAATACACGATCAACTGGGTTCAGAACTCATTGTTTCAACTTTTAATTGCTCGACCGAGCAATATTTCTCATGTTGCTTCAACTATCAACATTCGAGAATTCTATTGATCCAGCAATCAATATTCTAATTTATATTTAATGTTTGGTCCTGCTACCAACATTTTTGCTCGAATGAGCAACATGGTTCGAACGGACGACCATCCAATATTTCTGATTTTTTCATTCGATCATTCATGATATACTAGAGCATTCTGCAATATCTTTGATTTCCTGTCGGATACTCGACATATCAAAATAAATCCTTGATCGAGCAATCTCATCGGACGCTTGATCAAAATTATCAAAATATCATTATTACCTCGACTAGTAAAATGATATATCACAATTCATCAAGACTCAACGTCTTTCCATTATTTTGTCTCAGCAGACACCTTATGCTCAATCCATGAGTCTCAGAGCATACCACATCCGTTCATTATGCTCGATTCATCAAGGTTAAGACTCATCGTCTAGTCAAGTAAACAACTAAATAATTAAATACACGTCCGTCTTGCAGACTCCATATTCATGAGACATCAATCACATCACATAGGGGGATATTCACTAGGGTTTTGGTGTGGCGTCCTACGGCACGTGTGTACACCCACAATGAGAAATATGAGTAAGTCGTGCAAGCAGTTGGGGGAGTTATCAAAGTAGTGGATGGAAAATCAACCAAGTCTCCGCTCAACATGGAACTGGTTTAACCACGATTTCCCACTTTCCCACTCTTTCACTCCAGCAACTGTCACACTTACTGGGATCAATGTGTCTATTATTCTTGCAATATAAATAAGTTTCTAAATCCACGATTGAACTACAACAATTTCGATCCACAATAAATTATCGCTTTATCGATCAGAACTCATCTCATCCGAACTTAAAAGTTCACAAACTTGCAGAAACCTTCAACACATACACAATCCTCGATCATCAATGATCTCACATACACTTCTCAGCTTCCCTCCTACAAATCAACCCTCATCCTTCTTTGTAACCGAATTGACTCTGGAACGACCATTGTCTTGGTTTACGACGGAGCCTTACAGATTGATCTCTCGAACTCAAAGCACTCCCTGCAGTGCATCTGTTTTAAAAAGTTTTAGGGAACTTGCTCGGTCGAGGAGTCTCTGCCCGTATGCTCGAGTCTCCACTTTCCTAAAAAACCAGCAAATCGTTTTCTCCCATCAACAAAAGGTTGGCCGAAGTGCCTAATCTCTTAAAAAATAGATCTCGGTCATCCAAGTAAGTCGCAAACTAATCACGAACACATGACTTGGACAGCTCCATTAGCTAACCTAAACCTTTGCAAGCTCAGCAAATAGGGTGCTCTTGTGATGACCGACCACCCATCTATTTCCTAGACCAATCACATCGCTCCTAGCCTACCTGCTCCAATCCAAATCATTATCCAAAGTAGGCTAGTCGAGCGGCTCATTTATATAAGAAATTGAATCAAGGACGTCCAAGTCAGTCGCGGAACGATCACGACCACACGACTTGGACGGTCGATTTACAAGATTGGCTCACTCATGTGGATCCCCTACTATTCCAGCCAATCAGGTCGCTCCTGGCCTACCTACTTTGCTCTGAATCATCGCCCAAAGTAGGCTAGTCACGCTGCTGCTAAAGGTCTTAATTAGGTTAAACGATAACCAAAAACTGCCGCAAATCATCTCAACCATCCAACTTGGTTAGCTGATTTAACTGGCTTAGATTCAATTTGGGTCGACCAATGAGGTGCCGTAATGAATACTTGACATCCCTCTCCTATGAGGACCAATCACCCTTTCCCCGACCTGCTCGAACATCTCCTAGAAGCTGCTCAAAGACAGCCGGTCACGCTCCTTTTAAGACCTTGAAATCCGCGACGAACTCAAAATAGGCTCTATATAATGATGCATTACATACATCGAATATTTGAGCTGTTTGTTTAATAATGATGCTTTACAAGCATCGATTACAAACGGTATTTTATGAATATCTATTTCATAAATTATTTAATTATTTTTTTAACCTAGAAACACCATATGTTATTTTTTGAGTACTAACTCACGGCAAGTCTCATTCATACGACTTGACTTGTCATTTATGACCACCTGCTGCCTAGCTTGCGCGTGATTGGTCGAAATATTTAGGTCTTTCAAACAAGACCCACTCAACAAATACCATGTAGAGCTTGTTCCATTTTTCATATGACTTGCTCCATATTTTCTACAAAATACTCGAGATATCAAACATGTCATAAAACTGGGGAATGTTCATCAGGGTATTGGTCTAGCGGTTTAAAACATGCGGCGTGCAATACGCCCATTATGAGAAAGTGTTAGGAAAGGAAGAAAATTGACAAAAGTAGAGGAGTAGTGGATGTAAAACCGACCAGTCTTCCCTTCACAATAGGGACATGGTTCTCATAATTTTTACACGATCTTCACCTCCTCACTACTCAACTACTTCCACTTCCTATGAGATCAGGGTGTTCGACTATGACTTGATAAAAATAGGTTTTCAATATATTCAATCAACAAGGATAAATCAGCAGAAGTATCCAGAAAAATCATAGAGAACACATAGCTTACATCTTACAAGCAAGTTCCACATTCTGATACAATTCATAAACAATCACACCTTACAGAGTCTATCTCTCTGATCTCAACACCTTCTCTGCTTTCCTCCCTAAGATCAACCCTTCTCCTTTATTTTGTGACCGAAGCAAGACTGGAACGGCCATTTCTTGGTTTAGTCTAGAATTGTAAAGATTGATCTCTCGAATCTAAAGTACTCATGTGCAGTACATTTATTTAGGGTCTAGCCTTGTTTCTCACTGACACACCCAATTTACCATTTTCAGCAGAATCAGTTTTTACCCTACTACACCGTTGTCACATATAAAGGCCTAGTATGGTCACAATCTAATGTTCCTTTCTCCGAGAAAGTGATGACATCTGTAGGTAGTGGATATTTTCGGTCCAAATATTGTTGCACCCCCTCGTTCACTGCAATTTTTGTCAATATAACTGCAGAAATTAATCTTTGTTCTGGTGTAAAATTCAATATGTCGAAGAAGTTTGCAAAAAGGGGGTTTTGTGCTACCGTGGCTGCAATATACTCATAATTATCCGTTTCGGACAGAACACCCACTTCCTCATTCATATCTTCAGTGATTTCGTGCGTAAACATAAACGCCTAATGCAGAGGATCCTTCTGGATATGAGTATCTTGTCTGAAGTCTATCACCCCGCTTTGTTATCTGTTATATATTTTCCATTTGAATGTTCGGCAGTCCCATGTTGCATGATCGATCCTATTGTGAAAATGGATGTATCTAGCTTGTCTCTTATCCTGCTCTGAAGGCTCTTTCGTTGGAGACGGAAGAGTCTTATCCCCATCCTTCCTCCATTCTTCCAATAATTCAATAAATGTCTCTACGGTACATGGAAAATCCGGAGGCTCCACAATTTCATCTGATGTGTCACCACCTCTTTTATATCCTTTTCCATCTCTAAAGTTTGCGGGTTTTTTTCCTTGCCTAGAATTACCTTCTTCTTTACCGTAAGATATAGAATGTCCCCACTGTTTAGTGCCCAAACTTTTTAATCATGCTGTGTCATTGGCTTGTGAGAAAGCTTCCTCAAAATGCGCAAATGTCTCCATTTTTACGGTCCTGATAATGAAGTTGAGTTCCGGGGGTAGCATGTTAATACCGATTTTGACGAGTTCCTTTTCTGGGATCTTAACATTACTTGGTAAACATTCATCTCGGAAGCTTCTCGCAAAATCCAAGTATTTACCACCCGTCTTGTAATTATGGTTACAAATGTCCGAAATTGTTAGTTGCTCTTCATGAATAAATTGTGTTTGTCATTCCAGGAAGAAATTAATACTATTCTCCTCTAGTCCCACAAACCATGTGAAGTCTGAACCAGTGAATGACTTTCCGAATTCTCTTAAACAAATAGAATTATTCGTGGCATGCTCGTTTAAGGCCATGAGGAATCGGAACACATGCTCTGTCGCATTTCCTAAACTATCAAATAATTGAAATTTTGGTTGTTTGTACTTTACTGGCATGGATTTTTTTAATCACCCTTGAGTGAAAGGGGACTGGATAGTGTAGTTCGTTGCATGAGGTATTAATCCATAGTGTTCCTCAAGATATTTGACGATATGTTCTTCGGCTAGTAAAATGTTATCTTGTCCTTTGTTAGGTTGTCCACCAGGATTGCGGAAACCTTCTCTCTGTATCCAAAAAATGCATGGTGTCTCGCCCCGTTGTGCATTCTGTCTAGAGGATGAGATATTTGTGCCAAAAGTGTCTCGTTGGGCTCTACTTTGTAATACAAGTGGGTGTTGCGGCAACCCGAAGAGATCAAGGTACTCATTACCTTCTTCGGGTTGGAGCTCAGCTAGTCTGTCCATTAAAACCAAACGTCTTTTATCATATTTTGCTAACTCCTGACGCATCCGTTGTACCTCAAGTTGTTCTGCATGAGCTAATGATTGCATGTTTATCCCCATCTGTGGACTTCACCGTTTTATTCCAATTTGTGTTTGTGGGGTTTCATTTTCCCGCATACGCTCCTCGACTTGTCTCTGTACTTCTCCAGCATCATTTGGTTGACTTACCCTTATTTGTAAAGTTTGTCGTTGTGTCCCCGAATCCTCCATTACCGGCATTCCGAATTCAGGAACTTATTGTTGACATTGCGATCCTACAGACGTCGAAGTTGCCACTGTCCCTCCAGTCGTCTTGGCGAGGACAAAACCCGAGGCTGGAGTGACACCGGACGCACTGGGAATTTCTGTGACCGATGAATCCATTTTCTTCCTCTCTTTTTTATAACTTCGTGTATCGGTATTGAGGATTAGTCCACAGTGAAGTCGCCCAATGTAAACACCACAAAATTGATGAAGGGTTACAAGGAGACTAATTTCAATACACAATACAATTTTTTGAAAAGCTCTGTCTCTCTCTAGAAGCTTAGCCTCCTTTTATAGGCAAATCCTGACATTAGGATGCCTTACACGTATGCCTAGTACCTTTTCTGACAAGACTCTTGTCATTAGCCGTACACGTGTACTTTTACAATGAGGCTTATTTAGACAATCACTAATCATTCTTTCAGGGAAACCCACATTTGCCATGTCATCGTCAACGGTGGCTTCGGTGTTGTGTTATCCGAAGCCCCCATTTTTGCCCTATCGGCTATGCCAAATCCGGGTGCTTACACCTGGCCATATCATTTCAGGGCCAGAAGACAAGTAAGCTTAGTGGGCATGATGTTTATTTTGCTTACCCCCTTGTCAAACGGTAAAGATTTCAAGAAAAAGAAGGACGTGGCATCACTAATACCACTACTTGATAGTGGATTATATTCGTCGGAATGTTATAAAAATCCTCCATTTTGGTTGACCTTGCACAAATACTCCTTAGGGGTAAAAAAAAAAAAAAAAAAAATTGGAGTCAACTTGAGAAAGTTGCTTCCACTTTTGGAAGCAACTTGTATGAAGTTGCGTCCACTGACAAGTTGCTTCCACTTTTTAGAAGGTACGTGTATTTTAAAAAATTGAATAAGGGTATATTTCAACAGGTAGATTTTGAGGGGTATTCAAATAAGTTTGCCGTTATATTCTTTTTCTTAACGAAAAGAAATTTTCATTTCTTATCGATCCGCTGGAGTTCAGGAAGTGGATTCGAACAGTTCTTCCAACAGCATCAGTACTTGCGGTTGCAAATTAAGGTGGATATATGGCATGTGGGGTTTCTATCTGGTTCAAGCTTGGGAGAAAGTGAAGAAGGTTCCGAGGCCATGATTTTAAGAATAGTGGATTGAATTTGGGATACGAATTGTGGTGTTTTGATGGGCAGAAATCCGCGGGGGTTTGTTGGCCGAGATTTAGTTGAATGATAAAAATCGGTGTTGTGGTTTGAAGAGAGGAAAAAGCCTCAGATGGTCCCTGTTATGAACTATGGGTATTAATTGGAGTTCTCGGGACCAAAAGCATGAATGGTGACTTAGTCATCTTAGGTTTTGTGGTTAGGATGTACTGGGACTCTTATATATTGGCAAGGATATGACAGTAACAATGGAATTAGGGAGAGATATATGTTGGTTGGTTTCGTGCGGACGGTTACCGTTGACTAGATTTGTGCCCATGCTACGCACCGGGAATATTTTTTCTTTTAATTTGGTGTGCGCGAGGCTTCGCCCCGCCCCGTGGTAATGCATTTTTAATTTGGTGTGCGCTGGGCTTCGTCTCGCCCCGTGACGATGCATTTTTTATTTGGCTTCGCTCGCCCCTTGGCGATGTATTTTTGATTTGGTGTGGCGGCGCAAATACATTAAATAGGTGGAGAATATATGCAAATTTTATTTATTTTTTTCTTTTAACTTGGTGTCCGCGGGGTTTCGCCCCGCCCCATGGCAATGTTTTTGATTTGGTGTGCCCGAGGCTTCACCCGCCGCTTGGCAATGCATTTTTGATTTGGTGTGCGCTGGCTTCGTCCCGCCCCGTGGTGATGCATTTTTGATTTGGTGTGCGCGGGGTTTCGCCACGCCCCGTGGCGATGTATTTTTGATTTGTTGTGGCGTGGCAAATACATTAAATGGGTTGAGAATATGTGCAGATTTTATTTATTTATTTTTCTTTTAACTTAATGTGCCCAGGGCTTCGCCCCGCCCCGTGGCAATGCATTTTTGATTTGGTGTGCGCGGGGCTTCGTCCTGCCCCGTGGTGATACAATTTTGATTTGGTGTGGTGGGGCAAATACATTAAATAGGTGAAGAATATATGTGCATATTTTATTTATTTTTTCCTTTTATTTTTGCAGAAAATATATAGATTTTTTCCCCGTTTATATATTAATTTGGAAAAAAGAGTCCTAATATTTATTTTTGTAGGAAATATGTGGATCTTTTCCCCCTTTATATATTAATTTGGAAAAAAGAGTCATAATATAGTAGTTACTCGATTCCCAAATTGAATTCAGACTTCCATAAAATTCCAAACACGATAAGTTAAGTTTTCCTTTTCAGTATGTAATATTTAAACCAATCATACGTTACCAAGTGTCCTCACCTAAATATTGAATTTGGTTTCCTTTTTCTAATCTTTTTACTATTCTTTTTAAACCAATCATATGTTGCCAAGTGTCCTCACCAAAACGCTCGTTTCACAAAACTAAAAAAAGAACTATTTCGGCCAATAGGAAGCGAAGGTTTCCTCACCATTCAACGTGGGAGCTTTATTTGTCTTGGCCTTTAAGTCTTTAGATTCAGTGGAGGAAGGTTCTTACAAGTTAAGAGAATAGGAAAGTTGGAGCTGTATAGTACTCGATTGAGAAAGAATTGGCAACAACCAAAGAAGTTGTGAGCTGAATCTGGCGTAGGTCTTTTGGTCAGAGTGGAGTGAGTCTGATGCATGGGAGGACTTTTTGGTGTTTTGTTTGTACAACCCCGTGTGGACGAGATTCAGAAGTAAGTCGAAAAATAGGTGTTGGTGTTGTGGATCGAGTGTGGAATACATGCAAAAGAAGATTGTTCAATCTTGGTATTTCAATTTAACTCAACTGCGATAACGAATTCATGGTTTTTTTAGGCATTGATGGTCGGAAACAATGGAGTCTCAGGTTTAATATGGTCTTAAATTTTGGGTGAATGATGAATTCATATGACCAGGCCTCGGTGGAACACGGTGCTGCAGTAATGAGTAGAAGTCAGTGAACAAGAACGATGTAATTGGCTAAAGAAGTTGGAGGGGTCTCATATGATCGGAGATTGTGCAGGAAACATGGGTATTCTTTCGTACCTATAATGAGGTTTTCTGTAATGGATGAAGATGTGCAGGCAATGGTGATTTTGAGGAGTTTTCAGTCAAGAAAACAAAACTAGGGAAAAGAGGAGTTGGTGGTGGTTTGATTTGGAAAGTGAAGACTACTACTAGACCCATTTTTCAGATTTTTTTCACCGTGAAACCCACAGACGGAAAACTTCACACGCGCACCCATTTCCTGGGTTAAAATTTCAGTCACACCCATATTTTTTAAAATTATTTCTTCGCTTCTTCTTCCTTGGTTTTTTTTCTTTGTGACTTCTTTTTACCTTCGTCTTCTCTTTCTTATGATTACCCTTTTTTTCCCCATAGAACATGGTGAAATTAATCGAGGATAATCATATTGTTGTCGGTAATTGATAAGGGAAGAAGATTCAAAGTGATTCCATTTTTAGGTTTTAAATCTGTGATCTTATTTCAATTTTTCAATGAGTAGAGCTGATTCAATGGTTTTCTAGGTCTAATTCCATCTTTTTTGCGTGAAGTTAATTATTATGATTTCGTTACGTTTCGATATGGTTTTCCTGAGGTTATTGAGAATAAACTTTATTTGTCTGATATGATTTGGAGAACTTAGGGTTTATGAGAAATTAAGGTTAGGTTTGAAGAAAGGTAATGAACCTGGTGGGTGTATGGATGTATGTATGGTGTTCTGAATTTGTGATTTGAGTTACAGGGAAGATGGTAAGTAGCAAGAAGATGATGCTGTTATGGCCAAGAGGAGTTCAAGGAGAAGAAAACAAATAAAAACGAAGAAGAAGATGATGATGATGTTATGACTGCATAACCTGTCATGCAATCGAGAAATTGTCTGCACAACCTGTTATGCAGTCGAGTAAATGGATGCATAACGCATTATCTGACATCTTTTTTATTAGCTGTAAAATTGAAAATTGTTGCATAATCTTTTATGCATCGAGAAAATGGATGCATAACTTGATATGCATCCGAAAATATGGCCGCATAATGCATCATGCATTAATTTTTTTGTACGCACTAAAAAGAAATCCAAAACAATGGCTACATAAATTATTATGCAGTCGAGAAAATGGTTGCATAATTCGTTCTGCATCTGTTTATTTTTGTTTGTTGGATTCAGGCATATACAGCGTTTTGGTGGTTGCATAAGCAAAATAATAGATGTATGAACAAAAATATGGTTGCATAACATGTTATGTATCTATTGTGGTGTATGCATATTGTGTATGCATCTTTTTTGGAGAATGCATAAAGAATATGTAATCAGTTATCGAAATTTTGCCTAAACTGATGATCACCTCCGATTTTTTCGTGAAAAACAAAAATTTGATATTGTTGTTTGTACTCGTTGTGTAGATCTCTTTAAAAGTTTTCAAACGAGATAAAATTGTAAAATTCCAAGGCGCGGTTTTTAGATATGTTATATTTAAGTTTCGTTACAAATTATACCCCTAAAAAAGGATGCATAACGAGTTATGTAGCGATTTTTAATAATTTCAGATAATTTTGGGTCACGAAAACTGAAAAATATCTTGGGCCTGACAACAAGAATAATATATTTTTTGGGTCTTAACCTAATTTTCCCGTTTGGAAACCAACGTGGTGATTGAAGTGGGCATGGACTGGGCCTTAGCAATCCTATTAGATTCTAATCGTTGAACATCCGCGCAGCAACAACACCTACATATACGAACAAAAACAAGAGAAGAAAGTGGGGGTCTTGGATGGATTTTGATTCTTCTGTCTGGTTTCCGCCGGTGGAAGACGGATAGAACTGAGCATTATCCGTGAAGGCCATTTGGAGCTAAAACGACAGAATACGTTCTTAACTTTTTGTGATTCATATTTACGGGTTTTGAGAAATCCATTCTCGTGTCTTGCTGATTTTTGTAGATAGGATTTTATGTTGAAACCACTTGGAGTATTAGGCTATTTTGAATTGAATAAAATAGAGCAAAAGACTATTATGATTTGATTAGATTAATTCTTGATATCGTTTATTGATTAATCGAAATATGACTTGTTGCTTCGCCAGTTTTGTATACAATAACCTTTATGCATTATTGTTAGGTTCATAAATATATTTGTCTCATTGTCTGATATTTCATGTTTGGGTTAATTCTTTGATGAGAAATGCTTAGAATAGCTAAGTACTATTTGTGAACCTACATGTAGTTTCTTATATTTGTATCATCACATTAATTAATCTTATTGCATTTTCTTCTCAACCTCTATTTGTTGATCTGCTCTATTTGTAACAACAGATCGAAGAAATTACTCATGGTATGCATATAGATGCTTTGAATTTTTTATATTCTTTGAAGTATTAGATGGAATTGATATTACAGTTTTGAGATCTATTTAAACTTACATGTATACTCATAATGAATTTTCATAGAAAAGCGACAATTTTATTTTATGTAATATCTAAATGATTAATTGATTTTACAAGTGGGATTAATGAACTTTGGAGTTGTTGAGTTCACTTTTCGAAACAGAGATTATGAGTTTAAGCTTTTACGGAAAATCAGAAATAGAGAGATGACATGCATTAAAAACTGTCCCGATTTACCGTAACCGGACGGTTTTGTACCGTACCGACTCGGTTCGGCTCAAAATCGAACAGAATTTACAAATGGTCAAAGTTTGATAAACGTAGTGTTTTGGTTTTGTTTTTTCTTGTTGATAACCATACCGAACAGAACCATATGCATCCCTATGGATTAGTATATGGAAAACGCATTAAACACGCATCTCCGCATTTATTTCGAATCCTACATATGTAACCGATATTTACCGAATTTGCATTTAACATAGTCATGCACACATTTTTGCCGTTTGGAAAATTGCTAAGGCCGTGAATAGGTCTTTTCTTCATAAGAGTGGTGCTCATGACCCCACACAATGACTTATTTAACAAGTTGTATTCAACAAAATATTGTTCGATAACATTAGAGAAGAGTGATGCTCTTGATCTTGCAGCGCACTTGTTTCAAAGAATAGAACCATATGATAATCTATAAATAACACAATAATTACCCACTCAAAAACTTGACAGCAACATAAGAAAAATAAAGTAAACAATCAAGTGCACAATATGAAAAAGGAAATAAACATATCGAGATGATGGCAGGCGATAATAGATCGAACTGGGTGAGAAAAACATTTGCGGAAGAATTGTTTACATAGGCCGAATTGAGAGGTTTAGTTAATGACGAATTAGAAAAATTAGTGGCGAATCAATTGTCACAATCATTATTGCACGCCAATTTGTCGAGATTTTTTTTTTGGTAATAGAGTGTTTGGCGTACGCGTCAGACGCTCTCCCAGAAAAAGAAAATTCGTAAGAAAATAAAATTAGTTATTTAGTTTTTCCTATTATAAAAATGAAAATAAAGCTCTGTAAATAAAAATCTTGTCTACAATTGGACAAAAGAATATATTATGGGTCAAAAGATTCTCTCCAAACTCAATTGGTCAAAATTGAAATGGTTGGGGCTTGACTTTACCACATGGCATTGTTGGATTAACCACGATGCTCGAAAAATATATATTTTTATATATTAACTCGAAAAATATATTTTCTTATATATTAAAAAAAATAGATATTTAAAAATAATTAATTTGAATATTTTTATCCGAATTTAATTTTGTGTAAACTTTTTCAAACAGTGTTAATTTGACATTATGAGTTACTTAGCTAAGTATTTAATAGATAGTCTCACTAGTCACTATTAAGAAAAGGGAGTACATAATCAGACTCCTTTTATCAAGCGTGTTTATATCTCTATTTTATATTACGTGGGACAAACTCCAATAGATCATTTAATAAAATACAGATGAGTAATAATGGCAATTTCCCTAAAGTACTCCTTATTAATTACAGCATAATCCTAAGGGATATTCTTTAGAAAGAACAATATCCAATTCATGAAAATAATCTTAATTAACTCTGACTTCGTTAATTACTGTACATGAACTATCATATATATATAGGTCACTAATTAGCCATCCTTTGCACTACAAATTAATTAAATATGGTTATCTTAAGTCCAGTTTAACAAATAGTTTAATGATATTTGTTCTATGTGTGAGTGTGCTGTCCAAATATGGAACGGGAGAAAACTATACTAGTATATCAAAAGAAGCAAATATGGAGATTGAAAGACAACTCAAGATTCTCAATAAACCACCAATCAAGACGATAATCGTAAAATAACTGCTCCTCATCTCCACTGAATAATTCGATTTAGATAATGCAAGTCTAAATACATTTAGATTTGGTGTAACAACCGTGTATTTATTATTTTTTGTGTTGTTTTTCTTTTGGTTTCCTTTTTCTAATTATTTCCTTTTTTTTGTATATTTTTTAGACTAAAATGGGTGATATTATAGATTGCATCGACGTCTATAAACAACCTACTTTCGACCATCCATCACTTAAAGATCATAAGATCCAGGTACTCGATCTACACACATATATATATATATATATATATGTATGTGTATATATATATATATAAGTGATATCTCATTACATGTTATTGCAAACCCTTTTACTAACCATTTAAATACGGGGAATAAGGTAATTGTCCACATACTTTATGATGGCATGAGATTTGTAATCCCAAATTTGCTTGCACATAAGTGATTTACCAAAATGCAATAAATGGAACAAACATCTGGGCCTCATTTTGTGCATTATTATTACTATCTAACACTACAATAAACTTAATATATTGTTGCACCCAATGGTTATGGCATAAACCCCTATTAGTGTCGCGATAACCTATGTAGCAAGAAGTCTATTGCTGCACCTAATCTTTATTGCTGCAGCAAGAGATTATACTTCTTTGCCACACTCTTTTCATATTGTTGCTACAGTTGTGTGGCAAAAGTTTCATTTTGCAGCAGTAAATTATAGCTTTTAGCTGCAGCTGAAAAATACTGTGACTAGAAATTTTCTTTTGTAACACCTATATTGAAGGTATGGCAATATATGGTGTAGCAATATCTATATTTTCTTGTAGTGTAATATCAATTATGAACAAATATATACAGATGAAACCAAGTTATTTTATTTCAAATGAAAACTTTAGCAAGACAGATTCATCTGCCGCAAAGGCTACATCGGCATGGATTAATGAGCTTCACAAAGATATAGTGTGCCCAGCTGGAACAGTCCCTATCCGAAGGACAACAAAACGGGATTTGATCTTTTCCAATCTTCTAAAAATGAGTAGACAAAATCAAACCAACAGTTACCCCCACAGCTCCATGTATCATCATGTAAGAATTCCTTGACTCTTTTATGCTAAATAGTACTTTCTTCGTTTCAAAATAATGAGTTGGTTTCATATGTAAAAACCAGTCTACTATTTTGAAATGGAGGGAGTAAGTAATTAGTTGTCTTTTAGAAAAACGGAAACTAACAACTTCTCTTTTTTCTACTTTTGTCTAGTATGTATCTGTGGAAACACCTTACGACGAAAAGAACAAATACTATGGAGCTAAAGCTAGCTTTGGAATACATAAGCCATTTGTAACTCCTCGTCAATTTAGTACATCTCAAATGTGGCTACAAAATGGGCCCCCGGACCAAACTAACAGCATAGAAACCGGATGGGCTGTAAGTACCTATTAGTTAATGAATGATGTTTTGGGGACTACCCAAAACAGTGGGGGACTACTTTGTTATTCAAATGTCCACCTAAAATTTTAAGGGGTGTCCTAAAAGATTAGGGAAGACTAATTTTCCCTTATCCTAATTAAGGTTATAACTAATCCTAATAACCCACTAATTTAACCAATACCCACTAATCTAACCCACTAAAATCAATTTCAAAACCCCTCTTTTCTTTTCTTCTTCTTCATCATCTTCTTCTTCTCTTCTTTTCTTCTTCTTCGTAGTCATCGACGTTAATCGTCGATTCGGAAAAAAATCATCGTCGATTAATCAATCTTTTTAAACAATGCGTTCTAAGCAGACACCAAGAATTCCAGGATTGAGTCCGGGACTGGCTAGCATAGCGAATCTCCCAAATCAATTTGAAGTTGATAAACAACTTCAAGCAAAGTTGGGAGACGAATTGAAGCATCCAACATCAACCAAGGAGTCTGATTCTATCAAAATGAAAATCCGCAGGTAATTTCCTTCATACCCATTCCTTTGAATCGTTTTTTGTTGAAGAAATCATCAAAAACCACTGAAAATGAAAGTTACAGTAGAGATTTCGGCTAGGAGAAAATTTTAAAACCCTAAAATTTGGTAACCGAACTTTGAATATGAAGAACAGTTCGGCGAATTAGTAATTTTAAGGTAACCGAACTTCATAGTTCGGTAAGCTCGCAAAAAAAAATGTAACCGAACTCCTTCTTTATATGAAAAATTTGAGTTCGGTTACCTCGATAAATTTATATAGGTAACCGAACTTTCAATATGAAGAACAGTTCGGCCAATTAGTAATTTTAAGGTAACCGAACTATGAAGTTCGGTAAGCTCGCTTAAAAATAACGTAACTGAACTCCTTCTTTATATGAAAAATATGAGTTCGGTTACCTCGATAAATTTATATAGGTAACCGAACTTTGATAAAATATAGTTCGGTTACCTCGCACTTTCTATTTGGTAATCGAACTTTGATCTGTCTCATACAAACTTGAAGTTCGGTTACCTCGCAACTTATACCAGATAACCGAACTTTAGTCTGTTAACATTTTTTGTTTGATGTAATCCCATGTTCATCTTTATTTGATAAGACAATATTCTGTTTAGCTAATAATGTGGTTTTCATTCGTTAGGAACAAAGGGGAAAAATCTAATCCCCACGTAGACGAAGATTTGAGAACTCCAACCCCTCGCGATAGGATACACCTGGATTTCCGAAACCGTGGTACTAAAAATGAAAAATATGCATGGGGATCATTACAGGAAGTCAATCAAGAGGTGATGGAGAATACAATTGATAATTTTATTGAAGAAGAGAATGATGATGAAGAAGAGCAAGGAAATGAAGACCAAGGAAATGAAGAGGTTGAACAACAAAGAGAACACGTTGAAAATGTAGAAGATGAAGAACAAGGACAGGGCAAAGAAGGAGAAGGACAAGAGGAAGAGAAGGATGAGGAAGGAGAGGAAGAAGAGGAGGAAGGGGAGGGAGAGGATGAAGAGGAAGAAGAGGATGAACTGGAGGAAGAGGAAGAAGAGCAAGAAATAGTTCCTGTTAAAGAGAAAAAGAAGCGAAAGCCGCCTTGTGATAGATACTCACACATTCCCCCTGATAATTTGTGTTTGCCACCAGTGAACCCAACTTATGGTACTCCAAATGATGGAGGGGCCACATTGTTTGGCTACAAACACTCATGGGCTGCGAAGATCTATGCGACAAAGGTATTCTTTAAGTTCATTTTTACCTAACAAAACGTTTTTTTTTGGGACATGTTTCGTCAAGTATTAATAGTGTTATGTTATTTTCGTAGGATCATAATGATGCAGTTCGTCTAATTCGGCGTCAAAAGGCGTCCAAATGGGATCTATCTTTGGAGTGTGACGATTTTCAAGCAAAGGTGAAACAGTGTGTGTTATGGAGAGCTATAGAGTATGCACATGCGGATTTTGACGTTGTTTCCGTATCCGCATTTCTCGAGAAGTACTATCCCGAGACATATACAATGCATCTTCCATTTGGCGAGATGGGAATTACTCCCGATGATTGCTCGAGAATAACCGGCTTACCAGTGGAAGGTAAATGTCTTCGAGAAGGCTACAACCCCTCGATGCATTATGAAGCTCTTGAAGAATTGGCTCTAAAATGTATAGGATGGGATGCAAGAAAGGCTCAATGTGAGTTTAGACGTTCTGTGAGGTCCCCTAAACGTGGCGATGAGTATAATCCAAGAGAGACAAATGGAGCCTTTAAGAAGAGGTTGAAGAAATTCAAGTTGGTAAAGTTGAAGGAAGCATTTGGAGGGACAAGAAAGAAGGTGGAGAAAGGAAAGTTGGTGATGGACCAGGAGACCCTTAGGCATCATGTCACCGCTTATTGGTTATATCAGCTAGGAACCGTCATTTTCCCCGACACTTCTGGAAATAGGGTGGATGCACATTATCTACAGCTTTTGGAGAATCTCGATGAGATTAACAAATACTCTTGGGCCACTGGGGTGCTTGCTTTTGTTCTAGGAGAGATGAGCAAAGGGTTGAGGATTAAGACAAATCAAATTGGAGGTTACTTAACTCTTATTCAGGTGACCTTTTACATTGTTAGTTAGCAAATTATTCGCCTAAATTTTATGCTTCCAAATCAATTTTCATGTATATGGATTAATATTTTCGTATTTTCGCATAGGTTTGGATTTATGACCACTTCCCTTCATTGGGATTGGCTAGGGAAAAGACAGCTTATCCCTATGACGAACCTACAGTGGGAAAATGGTTGTTTTTGGACGCACAAAAGAAGTCTAAAGAAGAGCAGTTGACTTCGTTGAGGGAGAAATTGGATAAACTTACGGTGAACGATGTGGTATTTCACCCATACGCCGTACCCGATGATGTCTCTGTAGATGAAGAAGATCTGAATGGTTTCTCTACCGTCACGGCTTACTATGGACCAATTTGGTATCCTAATGGATACGCAATATATAATCCAAGGAGAATACTAAGACAAATTTGTTGTGTCCAAATGGATCCCGACGTGGAGAATGAAAATTTCAATTTGGTGGTTCAAGGAACAAAGAACACCGAGAAATATTTTGTTCCAAAACATGAACCAACTCCTACGGTAGGACATTGGAATGCACTTCGTAACTACTACTTACCTTTAGGTGATTGTGTACCTTGTGGTGGAGATGTAAATGCATGTGATGAAGATTATACGGTGTTTTATCAAGAAATTAGTCATCCTTTTGTGATAAATAGAGAACAACAAGCTAAGATTGATAAGGCGAAGGGGAAGGCAAAGGAGAGGGAGGCTAAGAGAGCTCAGAAGGAGATGCCTATTTGTGGAGAATAAGCAGAAATGTTATGGGATAATGTGGTAAGAAAATGTCTTCTCTTATACTTCCTTGTTGTTTGAAAGTATTGAAAATATATTTACTTATGCTTAAAATTGGAATCAGGTGAAGAAGGGTACGAAATTATTGAAGAAATTGATGGATAAAATCCGCAGTGGAGAGCCGATGTCGACTAAGGAACAAACCTACTACTACGGCGAGTGGGAGGGTCTTATAACTAAAAGAATGATGGAGCCAAGTAGGTCTAAGCAATTGAAGAGGGGTCGACAACAAGGAGAATGTTCAAGTCGCGCCATGGAGGAAACCGCACGAGTAGATGAAACCCCAAGTGATGAGGAAGTTCAACCTAAAAATCGTGGTAAACAAGGAAGTGGTAAAAGGGTTCGTCGTGGTGGTCGTTAGTGATTTCGTATGGTTTTAGTTTCAAAAAACTTATTAGTTATGGATTTCGTATGGTTTAATTTCGTATGTTTGTGTGTTTTAAACAATTAGTTAAGGATTTCGTAGTTTGGTATGTATAACAACTTTTATATTTGTTTTAGAACTTTGTTTTTGTTTTTAATTTTAATTGGGTTTGTGTTTTCAATTTTATATGGAAGAAATTTTGAATACAGGATGTTTTTCAGCAACCTGAAATTTAAACACAGGTTACCGAACTTTAAGTTCGGTAACCTGTAACTAATTAATGGTCACCGAACTGATTTTTTGGCGAACAGCTAAATACTACAAGGTTTCCGAAGACAGAGTTCGGTTACCTCGCAACATTTAAGCTGGTTGCCGAAATCTCCCCTGAGGCTTCAGGTAAAAAGTTCGGTTACCTAAATTTTTAGCTTGCAACCGAACTTTCTAGTTCAGTTAGGAAAGTATAATATCAATGGTTGCCGAAACTTTCTCTGAAGACTCATATAAAACATGAGTTCGGCAAACTGTATTTTTTCACCAGGTAACCGAACTTTAGTTCGGTTACCTACACAAAAATACAGGTTGCCGAACTATTATCTGTCAACTCAATAGAATACTAGCATTAACTCGATAATGAATACCACACTTCAAAAAACATAGTATTACATTGATAAGCATACTTAGTTCCATTGCATGTGTCATTTAATCATCATCAAGTGAAATTCGACCTTCATGTACAATTTCGTCAGATTTCGACAAAGCTTTCCACATCTCCATGTTATGCTCATACATAATACACCAGGAGTTATCCTCCTTTAGTATTTGGAGCATTTTAATCGGTGAAAGATCCATTTTCCTCATTTTAGCTACCTTGTCCATCTCTTCAGGAGTTAGCTTGGCCGCCATGAAATGTCCTTCAAGATGCTCCGGACGAGGGTGGTTATGACAACCTTCCATAACCTTGTAGAGAACCCATCCACCCAATTCTGTGTTGTAATTAAATGCAAGCTTGAATGGGCATTTAATCTTTTTTGAGAAAGTTTTGTTCTTCCTATTTGTCTTTCCTTTATAAACATAACCCTTCCTCTTGTGGCTTTTATCGGGATCACCGCTTCTCTCACACACCATTTCAAAACGGGTTTTGCTTTCTCTCCCATTCAATACTAATACGCACATGTCTTTTAGTGCATGTTGTCTAGCCCAACTCTTACACTCTAAAGGACTTTTGAATACCAAGTCATTCATGTAGTGATGGGATGTGTCATCGTACAAAATATCAACAGGGGTAGGTTGATTTTCCATTGGTTCTATTGGATCAGATGCAACCTACGAGTAATAGCACAACGTCAATACCAACTAAAATTAAGAAATACTTATATTTTCGGCAATGTAAACATAATATGCGATCCTGCCAAACAAAAAGTTCGGTTATGAAAAAAAAATTGCGATCTTGCCGAACTTGTTCTTTGGAAATTTCAAAACTATAGTTCGGCAACATAATTAATACAATCGACTAAACCGAACTATAGAGTTCGGTTATCTATTCAATGAAGGTGATTTGCGAGCTTTCCGAACATAAAGTTCGGTAACAAAAGGAATAAACTCGACTGAACCGAACCATTAACTGTATACTCTATAAAATTAGTTCGGCAACGTTTTCTGGAAAAAGATAACCGAACTCTCAAAAACCTCCATTAAAACAGAGTTCGGTTACCTGCGTATGCTGAAATGAGTAACCGAACTGCACATACAGGAGAGTTCGGCTACCTTTTTAGCAGAATTGCTAACCGAACTACTATCACCTAGCCGAAATTTCTTCCTGAAATTTTCGATTTGGCTTATTTTTTGCACAATTCAAGCTACCTTAACTAAATTTGAGACATACCTGAGTAACCATAACTTCATATTCTGGTTGTGGCTGATAAAATTCATCATTTGGGTCGTTAGCTTGAGTTTGGGGAAAAAAGCATTCATCATCTAAGAAATAACTCATACCCGGATCGTTAGAAGTATTGACAAATAGTTTAGGAGATGAAGGAGGTTCTGATTCTGAGGAGGAGGTATCATCACATGAATCACTCATATCATATTTACTAAACTCAAAATAATTTTTTTTGGGTTCTTCCCTCTTTTTCTTCATCTTTTCTTCTTCTTCTTCTCCTTCTTCTTCATCTCATTCTAACAAAACTATCCTATTAATAACTCACTAATCACTAATTAATCATTACACTAACAGTAACTAATCTAACTAATTTAATTACCAAGGGTAAATTTGGTATTTAAAAATTTTTAGATAAGGGGTGACCCAAAATTACTTCAAATATCCACCCCCAAATTGGAAGAATAGTCCCCCACTGTTTTGGGGTAGTCCCCAAAACATCGTTCTAGTTAATAGTAAGAGCTATCTTGATTTGTGCCATGCGGATATATACTGTATTATATATGTAGTCATGAAGCGCACCGAGATTTGTTGGACGCACAACCTGTTTGAGGCAAATCTTCGGGCAATGGTTGCTGGCTTGTGTACACGGTGTGCATGAGAAAAATTAAGCATGTATCACGGATCATTTTGTATATGTTATAAATTCTTTTTGGATTCATGTCGTTTTGTACATATTGATTGATCTGTTGTAATTTTCCGATACTAAATGTGGTCATTAATCTTGAAATGTTTATAGGTATTCCCAGAACTCTTCGGTGATGATGCTACGAGAGCTTTTGGCTATTGGACGGTAAGATCATCAATTTTGTTGTAAGCATTATCATGACTCGTGAAAACACACTAAATAATTCTTATTACGTGTATTCCTATAGGCTGATGGATACAAAAATACGGGTTGCTTCAATATGCTTTGCCCAGGTTTCGTGCAGGTGCATACCCGGATTCCATTTGGCACAACTTTAACTAATTCTGAACCCGATTCTGGAGATGAAATATTTTTCTGGGTATTTCGGGTAATTAACCATCTCCGCTAGATTTTGGGAAGATAACTTTTATAAGAAGCTTTGTCGCAGTGATTTTTTTAGTTTAGTTCCCTTAATTCGTCTCATCTTGTATCCACGCTAAATATTTTTTCTACAATCGATGAAATTATAACAGTATAGTAATTGAAGCTATCACCATAGTGATGGTCGTTCAAATGGAGAGGGATTAATTAATAACATTTCTTTCTATACCAATACCAGGATGAAAAGAGTCATAACTGGTGGTATTATATGGGCAATGACGATCAAACACCAATCGTGTATTGGCCAAAGGAGATCTTCACTCATCTTCCATACGCTGCATTAATCAAATTTGGTGGAATAGCAGGCGCAAAGCTACATGTACCAAGTCCACCCATGGGAAATGGAATTTTACCGACAGATGCTTATATAACGGAACGAACAGGTTTTATGCGATATTTGCAGATCCTTGGGGAAAACGGAGGCACGCATTACTTCGGTAATTCTGCAGTAACAAAGAAAGATCTTAATACAAGATCTGGTTGTTATGACGTTATGTTCCGCAAATATGGCGCTCGAAAAAGGAGTAAACATGGGTACAATTCTATGATATTTGGGGGTCCTGGTGGTAATTGCATCTGGTTTTTGATCGACATAAATATGGCATGAGGTAACTTGTATATGCCGTAGTAGAAAATGTTATCTTTTCAGAAATAATGATTGTGGTATCAACAAGGTTTAACGTTTGTTTACTAGCAAAATAAAAATAAGATTAATGAGAACAGGCGATCTAGTTGTTTGTTTAATACTGTAGTAGAAAATTACTCTTATAATCAAGTAACTGTTAATAGTACTATTTGTTCTTTGTTTTCCCTTAAAGCTGAATGATCAAAATTCAAATCCGAAAACAACCACGAAAAATCGCCATTCAAGAACAAAAATAAATAATAATACACAAGAATATAGAATTACGGAAGCTGTCATAACTTTAAAAGAAATAATAATTACGGAAGCTGAATGTTATAGACGATTCTCCATTATACTTTGACAGATGGAAACTTTGTGTGATTGGCAGAGGCCAGAGAGAAAACATTCTTAAATGACTAATAAAGACGCACGTGAAATGCACCGGCCCATTTATTGTCACGTCACAAAAGATATAAAATATAGGAGTAACAAAGTGAACTTTTTTTCATGGAAAAGTCCACCTTCGAAAGCAGCACAATGTATGTGCATTAAAATACCACCAAGTGATCTCCATTCCGCACTCCAAATGTACCTTAATCCGCAACATCAATTTTGTAATCAGTGTAATACCTCATGTATGTAATGTTAGAACCTCAACTGGAGGCTCTTTTAAAGCACTGCGCTATTTGATTATAATCAAACATTGCAGCAGCTACAGCAGTAGTGAAAGCTAGTACAAAGGTTTGTCGCATCTACATAAAGTGAAAAACATCAACAATAGTAATACTAACAGAGGGTTCTTAATACAACAAATTTCCCAGTAGTTTATCATTTTATTTTGTTCGAAAAAGTTTGATTATTTTGGTTTGAAATTTTCTGAAAAAGTGTGAAAGTATTAAATGTCATTCCAGTATTGACATCTGATTGAGGACTTGGATGATTCGAAAGCAACTCACTCCTGTGTTTCATATTTGACCGGGACTGGATGACTAAACTTGGCTTCAGATAATAGGTTTCCAAGGAATAAAATTGGCTTGAAATGTGAGAGCATGGGTCTAATGGAGCAGAAGTTACCTACATATTGTTTGACATATGTTGATGAAACAACAATGTCTAAAGGTGTTTGCTCAACTCCATCCTAGCTTATCCAGGTTATGGCTGAGCTCTTTCGTCGCGCCAGCCCATTGGGTGATCTTCATATTCGAGCTACTGACAAAGTGAAGTTGAAATCTATCAGGTGAAGATAAAGAACTTGACTCGGAAGGGCAGTTTAAGTTCATTAAGCTCTACCAAATATGTATTGTAAATTTTATATGTCTTTCAGTAGAATAACTGAAAACCACACAATGAAAATGAAGTGTCGTTCCGTTTCAAGACCTGCAAAATATATCGTTCATTAGGTTTATGTCGATATTTAACAAGGATGATAAACCTGTCATATTAAGTCCAATAGACATGCTTAACAAACCCTCAAAATAGATTAAGCAATTTGTATACGCCTCAATAGATTGTTTAATTTTCTCTGAGATCATATAATTTTGGAAACACCTGACATACTTTCATAAGAACCCCCTCAAACAACAACCATTACATCTGAATTTTAGGGAGCACTTCTTGTTCCTTTTGCGGACTTCTGCATTTTCCTTCCATTTCAGAGAGTGAAGGCTGTGAAGCAGAGTCAGAGATAAGGTTCACAAATAAGACAACTAACAAAGACATAGGTAATATTATAAGCATATCAACATGAATAGTATGTATGATCTTTGATACGTTTTTCCTTTTCTGCCACATACTTCTGAGTCCTCATTCCTCAATTATGTTTGAATGTTAACAAAGATATCCAAATTCCTTTTTAACCTATTGAAACCAAATAAAAAGGTGCTTGACATTTGCACAAACAGTTATAGCTCACAAAGTGTTTGTGAAGAAGTAACACAGTCATATCAAAATCTCTAATGAAAGCTTCAAACTTTTAGTTGATTAGAGAATCAAATATTGAACTCATAATATATTATTAAAGAAAAATTGGAACAAATTTACTAACCAACCATGTCATCTCCAGCAGAAATCCATCGGCATTGTGAATCCCTTTTAAGTGGAGAGAAAAGCTTGGGAACCCCTATCACAAGATTGAGATTTTTCAACTTTTCAGACTTTTCTTAATAGAAAAACTAAGAAATAAAGATCTGTCCAACGAGTTCTTCGAAAGCCCGTAATAAATTTGCCCTTTCTGATCGTATGAAAGATGTTGAAATATTAGTCCGTCGGATGGAGCAAAAAATAATTTAGAATAGGAAAAATAAAAATGGTAAACTGTGCTCAGCGATCATTCGAGATCTATCATTGCGACCCATGGCCTAGTTGATTTTCAGTGGCCTCCCTCTTTTTTCTGTGCATAACCGTTTTTCCCAAATAAATATCCAAAAACTTTTTTTCTTCAATTTTCTTCATCTCCAAACCTAGATTTGCTCGGATATAATCTGTGATATAAGATTTTCCGAATAGATTTGGGTTTGTGCAAATAGTATTTAATGCTTCCAATTAAAAAATCACAACTTTTGTGATTTTAGGTTTTAAGTTTTTATCTTTCTAATCAGTCTGATGGCATATCTACGTTATCAAGATGTGTTATATAATAGCCTTAATGGTTTTCTCTGGTGGTGGTGCTGCATTATAATCAAGTACGTTTTGAAAGAAGACCGATTTAATTCGGCAAATAAGACCGATTTTATCGCTTTGATATCAATTATGGCATATTACTTCTTTTTTATGGAAGCATCTGACATATGATGTCAATGATCAAGATTCAAATGATCATGAAACAAAATGGTTTGAAACCATTATCAGGATGTCAATTTCTTCAGCAGAATGTAAAATCTTAGTACAATTTTCGTTTTTCGTTTCTTTAAGTTTCGAAATTTGTAAATTTAGTACTAATTGTAATTTTCTGTTTTCTGATGTAATTGATCATGATATAATCAAAATTTCATATTAATGAAATTATAAGGCATTTCCTTTTTCCTTTAAAAAAAAAAAAGTAAACGGTGTTCAGCGGGATTCAAAACTGAAACTATTAAGATGCATTGTACATATTCACCCTTAGCACCTTTTTATTATTACCTTATATACCCTAAAAAAAGCGGGGGTATAACAACCACACTCAATAATTCGTTTGACAATCTGTATGGAATAAACTCCAATATAATTCCGAGAGCACCAACTTAAAAGTGAGACTCAATGAAGAAATATATCAAAGAGCTTTATCTTTTTTTCTCAATACAATTAGCAAATCGAACAAATAGAAATCCGTGAGCCTGATTATTATGTGAAACAACTTGAACGGTACCAAAGACCAATGCCCAAGTGTCAATCAAGTTATATCCAATAAACAAAGTCGGATTTATAAACTGTGATTGAAATACGCACAACCTGTGATATTTCAATTATATAAACAAATACAATGAGGAAAAGAAATAACACAGACACCAGAAATTTTGTTAACAAGGTAATCATAAATGCAGTAAAAAACCCGGGACCTAGTCCAGCTTTGAACACCACACTGTATTAAGCCGCTACAAGCACTAGCCTACTACAAGTTAACTTCGGACTGGAATGTAGTTGAGCCCTAATCAAGTCTCACACCGAATAAGGTATAGTCGCGTTCCTTACGCCTCTAGAACCACGCCGGATTCTGCGCACTTGATTCCCTTAGCTGATCTCACCCAAAACTAATAGTTGCTACGACCCAAAGTCGGAGACTTATATACAAATCTGTCTCCCATAGATATGTCTATCCTTTATTCTTTTTGTTCCTTCTTTTGATACAAAGATCAAGGTGAATAGGAACAAACTAATAATCCGGTCTTATATACTCCCGAAGAGCAACCTAGAAATATTAGTCACCTCACAATAACCTAACTGATTAACAGAAGAAGTTATTGCGGAATCACAAGAGTGTGAGACGAAGAACTATTGTGATTACTTTTTGTATCTTACCAATCAGAGATAAATCTCGAGTAAATCTTAGAGAAGATAAAACTCAATACGATAGAACAGGTAAGATCAGAATACGCAATAACAGAAAAAATAGTTGGATCTAGCTTCACGAATCCCAAATGAAGTCTTAAGTTGTTAACCTAATAATGGTTTTGGAAAACCTAGGTTAAAGGAGAATCGACTCTAGTTTGCAACTAGGACACAGGAAAGTGTCGGGATTAGGTTTTCCAGTTGCTAGAGTTCTCCCTTATATAACCTTTCAAATCAGGGTTGCTTACAATCAAAGCTAAGATAGCTTAGTAACAAAGCATTCAATATTCACCGTTAGATGAACTCCTGATTTAAGATTCAAGCTAAGTCTGCTTAGAAATTAAGCAATCAATCTCCACCGTTAGATGGTCTTAGCTTGGTACACACAAATGAAATATATTTATATTTAGATATGGGTAACCGTACCTAAACGTGTATATTGGGTTGGCTCAATAACAGTTAACCGAAGTTAGCCATATGAACACTTTTGTCTTAGCTGTATTCATCTAACACTTCTAGATCAAATATGATGTTCAATCAATCATGATAGATAATCAAATGAATCTAATTGTATTTCAAATAGAGTTGTTCAATTTTTTACTATATCATAGGAATATTCATGAACAAATTGAAATGAAATCGGATTGATTCGTAATCGTATAAAGTACTTATATAAGAATCAATTCATGAACATTAAGCCACGGTTTGCAAAGTTAATTTGCATTCCTTAAATCATAAATATTTTAGTTCATGAGTATGAGAATCATACATAACCGATTTTAGAACTTAACCACTGTGTTCGCAAACAGGGTACGCGAACAGCAGCTCCGACCCTTGGCCTAGTCAAGCCGTTCGCAAACCCAGTTCGCGAATAACCGTTCCGGACCCAACTCAGGTAAACCCGTTCGCATACTAGGTACGCTAACAAGAGTTCTGGACCTTCTCAGGTAAATCCGTTCGCATACTAGGTACGCAAACAAGAGTTCCAGACCTGAATTATCACAATACAGTTCGCATACAGGATATGCATACCGTGTTGTATCCAGACATGGGTAATCGTTCTAAACTCTCATTTCAATCATTGAAACATCCTTCGAAGATGACAATGGTAATTTCACACATAGCATTAGCTTCAAGTAATTTTCAAGTGATCGAATAATCAATACGAAACTTCCCAAGGTAACATCAAATGACTCTTATGTTGAGCATTTCCGATTAAATTAATCATGGGTTCTCTTGTGGTTAATTTAATTGAGTATTTTGGATACAAATTCATGGTTCATGTATTTTGTTAATGTCCAAAGAAGTCATTCTTTTCTTGTGAAAGTAAGGTCGCTCTTGTTGTTCTTTCGGGAATGACATTATATGGGGGAGAGTTCTTAATTGAACATGTGCTTAATTGCCAAATCTTTGTGGGGAGTGCGGCTGTGGAATATTGTAGGAGTTTTCTTGTATCTTTATTAACTCCTTGATGAATGCATTTAGTTTCGGCTATATGATTGCATCTAAACAAAGTTGATATGTTCTCGTTTGGTCATGAAGTATCTCTATGGAAATTTCATTAGGATCCCACTAGTTTTCGTACCTTTGCCAATTTTTATTGACAAAAAGGGGGAGAATTAATGTGTAGTTCACACTACAAATACATATGGTTTACAGATCATTATGTAAGGGGGAGCGGTTTTCATGTGAGATGAAGTATTGACTAAGGGGGAGTGATACATATCACCATAGTGTTATTGTCAAAGTTGTGATACAATTGAAATTTGATGTTGTGTAATAATACTATGACACTGTATAACAATACGAAAGCATCTTGTTTTTATATATTGTTATAGTTACGGATCTTCAACAACTATGATGCTGAGTTGAACACCTTTAGAATCATGGAGTACTTGGAAGTGACGAAGATTTCGAGTAATGTTGAAGAACCAAGGAAATCAAGCATTTGGATTGAGAGCTACAAAGTTTATTTATTTTGTATTCCATATCTATTGATAGTTTTGTCACTAAAATTGACAAAGGGGGAGATTGTTAGAGCACTGCTCGGACGAACTCGCAAGCGTTGCTATCTCAAGCTTGTTGTCAAGTTTAGTTTCCAAAACTATGAGTCTTGATTTCTAGTCTACTTATAGCTAAGTCTCGGATTAGGATAGAAAGTGTAGTTGAGCATTAGACTTCACGGCATTCGTCGAATGAAGACGAAGAACTACTAAGGAGAGCTTGTGGAACTTCATCAACAAAAGGTATGTGGAGACTTGAATTCATATATCACTCAAAAGTCTATCTACTCTATCTCCTATTTGAGACAAAAGTCGTATAGCTATATAGACTTCAATTATACACATTTGATATTTCGAGCTTAGTTTAACTCGCTTACATATTTCTCGAAATATGTGTTGGTAAGCTTTCGTTTTGACCAAGTTCATCTTATATTCTTGACGAAAGCCAAAAGATGATCATGTGAAAATCGCCTGGTAACATCTTAGATGATTTGTGTGAGACAGTCATTTGATGTAGACTCGGAATGTTTCGTATTGATCATTCGATCACTTGAAAATTTCTTTGAAGCTAATAGTTTGTGTGAGACAACTATTGTCCTCTTCCGAAAATGTTTCAATGATTAAAATAAGAGTTTAGAACAATTGGATTTAAGCATAGTATGCGTACTTGCATATATGTAATCCAAGTCCGGGAACCATGGTATGCATACCCATATGCGTACTGCTTGGTTTGGTGAAAGTCCGGGAACCTTGTACGCATACCGGTACGCATACTGGTGTGAGGTTCAGGTCCGGGAATTCCTGCTGAGGTTGGAAGGTATGCGTACCAGTTCGCATACTAGCGAACCCAAACTTTGTCCGGCCATTTAAGTATGCATACCCGTTTGCATACCTAAGTGGATAATGTTCTAAAATCGGTTTGTTCATGAACTAATACATTTATATAATAAGGAATGCAATCTTTTGCAAACCATGGATATAATGTTCATGACTTGATTCGAGTGAATCAAAATCGAGTTTGCTTCAATTGTGTCCTGTATACTTCTATTAGAATATAAACAATTGAACAACTCTAGAACTAGTTTCATTTGAGTCATTTGAACTAGTTATGGTTAAGATTAATAAGGTTGATATGAAAGTGTTCATATGGCTAACTGTTAGAGCATAGCTCGGTTGAACCCACCAAGCGTTGGTATGTCAAGTTTGGTTGTCATATTTTAGTGAACCAAAACTCATTTAAAGAGTCGCTTGATTATTTTCTAGAGTCAACTTCGTATAGGTTAGCTAGAAAGTTACTAGGATATGAGACTTACAAGTATTACGTGAAGACTTGAAGAATGTGAAAAAGTAAAGAACTACAACGACGACATCATTCTTCCACTTGAGGTTAGTAATATTTGACTTGAACTGTTTCATTCCTAACGTATCTTTCAATTCTTGCATATTGAAAACATAACTTCGAAGCTGTGAATGATTATACTCTAGTTAGACATAGTATTAAGGGATTACAATACGAAGTATAACGTCTATCTTTTGAACTTCGTATATAAGACATCGACATAATCGTATGAATGCTATTGTGATTATGTATGGGTATGGGTGAAGATTTCGTCCTAGGAAACAATGTTTTACATTCGTTTAAAGGAAGTAAATTCATAAACTTGTTTTGTGAATCGAAAGGGAAATCGCTAGGCTTATTGGTATTGTTATTCATTGCAAATCTTTTGAATTACCAATATGTGTGTTTAGTATAACCGTTCATAACTTGTTTATGTATCTTGGTAAAACTATTCACAAGGCCTGACTTTTGTATTGGTATGACTTTTATTAGTGAAACCGATCTTAAGTAATCACCTGAGATGGTAAGATCGATATCTTGAAATTGGTGAGACTAAATACTAGCCATTGGGTAACCAATCCTAGTAAGAGGTGTGACCGATCACAAGAGAGTGTAATCGATCCTTGTAAGAGGTTTAACAAATTTTAGTAAGTTAGTGTAACCGATCCTATAACTTGGTAAACCGATCACAAGTTTTACCATAAGAAGTGGTAACCGATCCTAGTACTTAGTAACTAGTGTAACCGATCCTAGTACCCAGTTGGAGGTAGAACCGAAACTTTATGTTGAGGTATAACCGTAAAACCAATTAATGGTGATTTGATAGGATAATCAATCACATAGTTCTTGGAAGTCAGATGAACCAATTCTAAACTTGTTTAGAAGTGTGGCAAATCGGTTCCAAGATTGTAAATATGAAAAAGGATTTACAAAGTAAAGATGTCGACATACTTTGAACATGTGCAGTAACTCTTATCTTTTATTGTTCAAAGATATTCCTTAATAGCTACAGGAGAATTCCGGATCGAAATAAATTGAGAATCTTTTAATTAAGGTGAAAAGATATACCTCAATCTAAAACTTTTCCACCTATAAGTCCTTTTCAAAAAGTGATTGTCTATGGACTGAGACGAGACAATACAACTAATCGGTTCACACTTTGTGTGATTGATAGACGCATTTATGTGTCTATTTTCATCTCTATTGTGTATATTGTTAGTACCCATTTTTGTACTTATTATGGTGTTTTATGTGTTTGTAGGTATTTTTGGGCAATAAACATTTTTGAAAAAATCGGCTCGAAAAGTTGTCTAAAGGCACCCAAGGGAATTTGTTATTCGGAATCCAACAGCGGATAAGGGGCACCCCCTTCTCCTTCACGTTCAAAAACAAAAAAAGGCGGGAAAATTATGTTTATCCCTGGCAGATTTTCAATCAGATTTTTGGAGTCATTTCAGAGAGACTAAAAGGATGGAATTGATTGGGATCATTCCTAGGACCCATATAAACGTTGTATGGTCTTTGGTTTCGACCAGAATTGGCTAGAATTCAAGTGTAGAGCAAAACATGCGTGATATTCCCGTAAGATATTTTCAAAAAATTTGGTAATTTTGGGAAGTTTTCTTGTGGCTTATGCGTGCCTAACTTATTATGGGACGTGAAGGAATGCTCCTGGTGTGTGCAGCACGAGATTAGACGCGTAATTAATAAAAAAATGGAAATTATTTTTTTCCATGCATGGGAGTAAATGAGAATTATTTTGTGTAATTGACGCATGATTTTTAGGATTTTGGTGTATAAATAGAGTCACAAGGTTCCATAGAAGGGGGGTCGAGGGTTTTGGGTCGATAGGAGAGCTCAGGAGGCGTGAATCAAGAGTTTTTAGAACTCTGTTGTTGCTGCTGCTGCTCGTGAAGAACAGGGAAACAGCGACGGTTTCTTCAACTGGTTGTAACAGTTTCTTAAACTGGTTTGCAACATTTATCTTCGTTGTAACAGTTTCTTCAACTGGTTTGCAACATTTATCTTCATTGTAACAGTTTCTTCATCCTCTTCTGCAACATTTATCTTCAGATTTGTAATGATTATCTTCATCATAACAGTTGAGAGTTGAAACAGTCGGTCTGTA